>PVLD010002229.1:0-172169 GCA_004027595.1 Dinomys branickii
TTTTGTCTTTTTGAGACAGGATTTCACTGTGCACTTCAGGCTGGCCTGGAACTCACTTTGTAGCTGAGGCTGGCCTCAAACTCACAGTGATCTTCCTGCCTCAGCCTCCTGAGTGCTGGGATTATAGGCATGCGCCACCATGCCCAGCAGTTTTTTGAGATAGGGTTTCACTGTGTAGTTAGGCTGGCCTTGAACTATCTATCTCAGGCTGGCCTGGTATTCCTAGTGATCCTCCTGCCTCAGCCTCCCAAGTGCTCTGATTACAGGTGTGCATCATCACACCTGGCTGCTTTTTCCTTTTTGTTGTTGGTGGTGATGGTGTTGAGTTTTAGAAGTTCTTTATATATTCTGGATATTAATCCCTTATCAAATACATAATTCCTAAGTATTTCTATCTATTCTGTAGATTTTAATTTTCTTTCTTTTATTGCCTGCACTTTTGGCATCATATTTTCCCTGGTGTTTTTTTTCTAAGAGTTCTGTCTTTCAGTTTAGACCACTGAATCTTTTTCTCTCTATGCTGGGGACTGAACCCAGTGCCCTACACATCCCTAGGCAGTTGCTCCACCACTGAGCTAAATGCCCAAACACATGAATCTGTTTTCAGTTCATGTTTTCATATAGTGTAAGGTAAAGCACCATCACTATTCCTCTGCATGTGGAAATTAGCTAGGTGCTAATTTCCTGGCAACTTTTGTTGAAAAAACTCCTTTTCCTCATTGAATGGTCTTGGCACCTGAGGCAAAAAGCATTTGACCAACTCAGGTGTGATGGTGCTTCTCTGTAGTACCAGCTACTCAAGAGGCCAAGGGTCACTTGAATGCAGTTCAAGTCCAATGTGGGCAACCGAGAAAGAATTTAACTTTAAAAAACCAATGACCATGTATGCTCCTGTTTTCTTGCCCTGGTCTCTATGTCTGTCCTCATGCCAATGTTGTAGCTTTTTTTTTCAGTCCTGGGACTTGAACCCAGGACACTATACTACTACACACCCCAATCTTTTTTATCTTTTATTTTGAGATAGAATCTAAGTTGCCCAAGTGAGACTCAAACTTTTGACCCTCCTGCCCCAGCTGCCCCTCAGTGCTGAGATTACAGGTGCACATTTCTGGGCCCTGCTTCATACTGTTGTAATTATGACAGCTTTGGAGGACGCTCTTTGAAAATTTTTTATTAGAACATGTTTGTAGTGATGATGTTCACGTTCATTTTAGGGAGTAGGGCTTAACATACTTAACATATCTTAGTTCCCTGTATTCCTCCTTTTGCTTCTCCTCCCCCACCTCTAGATCCCCTTCTGATTTACAAACACCCCATCTCCCTGGTTCCCATTATATATCTTTTGTTTTTTTAAATTATATATATTTTGGCTTTCTCATGTAAGAGAAGTTAGGTGATAATTAAACTTGTATGTCTGATTTATTTTACTTAACATGGTCTCAAAGCATATCTATTTTCTTATAAATGACTCAGATTTATGCTTTTATGGCAGAGTAATAGTCCATTATGTATGAACACCACATTTTCTTTACCCATTCATCTGTCAGTGGATCTACAGGCTACTTCCAAGCTTTAGCTATTACAAATTATGCTGCTATGGGCGTAGTGGCACACACCTGTAATCCTAGCTCGGGAGGCTGAGGCAAGAGGATCCTTGGGAGTTCGAGACCAGCCTGGGCTACGAAGTGAGCTCAGGGCCAGCCTGAATGCATAGAGAGACCCTGTCTCAGAAAGACAAAAAAAAAAAAATGCTGCTATAAACATAAATATGCATTTATCACTGTGGTATGATATCTTTAACTCTTTGGGGAAGATACTTGGAGGAGGAATAGCTGGGTTGAATGGTATTTCTAGTTTTATTTTTTTGAGGAATATTTATTTTTCCATAGTGGTTGTACCACCATACATTCCCATCTGCCCAGCCTGGGCTTGAACTTGTTTTTTTTTTGTTTTTGGCGGTACTGGGGATCAAAGTCAGGACCTTGTGCTTGCCAGGCAGGCGCTTATTCCACTGAGCCATATCCCCAGCCCCTGGGTTTGAACTTGTGATCCTCCTATCTCTGCCTCCCAGACAACTGCAATTTCAGACACACACCACAGTGTTCGGCTTTGTGTATTGATCTTGTACTCTGCAAATTGGCTGAATTTGTTTCTTTAGCTCTGACAGCTTTTTTTATTCCTGTGATTCTTTGGGATTTTTTTCTATATGTAGGATCATATCCTCTGCAAAGAGATGGTTTTATCTTTTTCTTTCCAGTTTAAGTGCTTGTTTGTATGCTTATTTATCTTAGGTTTATTTGTTTGGTTAAGTTTTGGTTTTGGTACTGGGAACTGAACTCGGGCCCTTGTGCTTGCCAGGCAAGCGCTTATGCCACTGAGCTATATCCTCGGCCCACTTGCTTGTGTGTGTGTGTGTGCGTGTACCCAGCTCTGGCCAGTACTTCCAGTTTATTGCTGCATAGCAGATGCCAGTGGTAGAAGCAGTCGTCTGTAACTTACCCCTGAACTCTGAGGGAAATCTTTCGGTCTCTCACCATTGAGTATGTTTTATTAATTAAAGTTCACTAGTAAGACCATCTGATCCAGAAATGTTCTATCTTGGCAGGTTTTTTACTATTAATTCAGTCTCTTTGCTTGGTATTGATCTGTTGAGATTTTCTGTCTCCTCTTGAGCCAATTTGGGTAATTTGTGTTTTTTAAGAAATTTGAGTAATTCTTCTAGGTTTTCTAGTTTGTTGGTATACAATTATGTATAGTATTATCTCATAATCCTTTTAATCTCTGTAAAGTCACTAGTATACTCCCCACTTTCAGTTTTTTGTTGTTGTTGATTTTTGGGGGTTTTGTTGTGGTGGTTGTTTTGAGATGGGGTCTTGCTATGTAGTTCATGCTGGGCTTGAACTCACTATATAGCCCAGACTGGTCTTGAACTCATGGCAATACTCCTGCCTCAGCCTCCGAAGTGCTGGGATTACAGACCTGTGCCACCATACCTGGACTCACTTTTAGCATTCCTTGCAGGGAAGGTCTAGTTGTAACAAACTCTGCTTTATCTAGAAAGTTTTAATTTCTCTGTATTTTCGAAGACTTTTTCCTTTTCTTTTTGTCTCTTTTTGTCTTTTTTTTTGAGACAGGGTCTCGCTATGCAGTTCAGGCTGGCCTTGAGCTTGCTTTGAAGCCCAGACTGGTTTCAAACTTGCAACGATTCTTCTGTCTCAGCCTCCTGAGTGCTGGGATTACAGACATGTGCCACCACACCCAGCTGGAGGACATTTTCTGGATATGAAAATTCTTAGCCAAATATGGTAGCACACGCCTGTAGTACCAGCAGGATTGCTATGAGTTCAAGGTCAGCCTGGGCTACCTAAGAAGTTTAAGGCCAATGTACACTACATAATAAGACTCTGTTTCAATAAAAGAAAGAAAGGGAGGGAAGGAGCAAGGAAGGAAGGAAAGAAGGGAGGGAGGGAAGAAGAGGGAGAGGGAGGGAGGGAGGGAGGGAGGGAATTCTTAATTGACCTATCTTTTCTTTTACCACTTGAAGTATATCTACTTACTACTTTCTGGGTTCCAAGGTGTCTATTAAGATATTGTTTGGTGGGGTGGTTTTTTTTTTTTTTATGGTGTTTTTTTGAGTAGGGTCTTGCTGTGTAGTTTAGACTGGCCGTGAAGTCACAATACATCTCTGTGGTTTGTTGTGCTGTTTGATAGCATTTATCCGCAGTAGATCTTTCAAAGTTAGAGTCAGTCCTCTCAAACTCTGTCACTGCTGTGTGAACTAAGTTTATGTAATATTTAAATCCCTTGCTGGAAAATAAATAAATAAAACCCTGTTGTCATTTCAAAAATGTTCACAGTGTCTTTATGAAGAGTAGATTCAATTTCAAGAAAGCACTTTCTGCCAAGCACAGTGACACGTGCTTGAAGTCCCCTACTGGGTAGGTTGAAACAGAACGGTTCAAGAACAAAGGCCTGGTGTGGTGGTGCACGCCCAGAATCCCAGCACTTGGGAGGCTGAGGCAGAAGGATCATTGCGAGTTCAAGACCAGCCTGGGCTATAAAGTGAACTCAAAGCTAGCCTGAACTGCATAGTGAGACCCTGTCTCAAAAAGAAAAAAAAAGGGGACCAGGGATATAGCTCAGCAGCACAAGTGCCTGCCTGGCAAGTACAAGGTCCTGAGTTCGATTCCTGATACCAAGAAAAAAAGACGTATACAGTTTAATTTCAAGGAGACCACTCTTACATAACTCTATTGTTTCTCCCCTTTTTGTATTAATGTTGTACATGTTACATCTGTATATGTTAAATACTCAGTGATTTACTATTATAATAAAGAAGAAAGCACAAGAATATAGTTTGCTGTATTAATATTCATAATTATCTGATCTGATTTTCTTCATTTCTTCCTGTGGATTCAAGTTACCATTTGATTTTAATTTCCTTATTCCAAAACAATTTTTGTCCCACCTACTGCCTTCAAGGTGTTACCATATTTATGTACTGTAAATACCACTGTACAGGGCCAGGGATATAGCTCAGTAGCACAGCACCTGCATGGTAAGTGCAAGGTCCTGAGTTCAATTCCTAATACCACTGTATATATTGCTGAGGGGGAGAGCACTCCTGTCATCCTAGCACTCAGGAGGCAGAGGCAGGAGGATCATTACAAGTGCAAGGCCAGCCTGGGCTACATAAATATTTTTATGCAGTTGATTTATAAATCAATTAACAAATGATATATTCAATTATACTATCTATTTAAAAATAGTTACTTATATGGATTTAAATTGTGTGGTGCCACTCTCAGCCGTAATAATTTCATGTTAGTTTAGTATTTCTTTTGTTTTTGGGGGGTCTTTTTGAGAGAGTCTCGCTATGCAGTTCAGGCTGGCCTTGCACTCACTTTGTAGCCCAGGCTGGTCTTGAACTCAGCAACAGTCCTCCTGACTCAGCCTCCTAAGTTCTGGACTACAGGCATACGCCACCACATCCAGCCCATACTTGTACTTTCTGAACTGCAGGAAATTTTGTTTTGTTTTGATTTTTGAGACAGGATCTCACTGTGTAGTTCAGGCTAGCCTCGAACTCATGATGATCCTCCTCTTGCCTCAGCCTCCCAAGTGCTGAGATTATAGGCCTCCACTACCACACCCCCTGGCCAAACTGCAGGATTTGTACATGATGATTCTTTTCTATTCTTCGTGGATCACAGTTACTCCTTAGTTTTGGTTTTGGTTTGTTTTTGTTTCTTGTTTGGGTTTTTTGTTTGTCTGTCTGTCTGTTTTCAGGCAGGGTCTCATCATGTAGTGTGTGCTGGCCTTGGATTGCTTATGTAGCCCAGGCTGACCTTGAATGTACTTAATCCTCCTGTCTCAGCCTCCTGAGTGCTGGGTTTACAGGCATGAGCCACTACACCTGGCCTTACTCTTTCTTTGAATGTTTCCTCCTTCTCTTTAACCAGGTGTTGATACTGTTATTGATAGATGAAGTAGGTCTGTAACGTCTGTAATGTGCAGCTTCTAATGTCACTGCTCAGATTTTTTCACTTTTTTATCTTTTAGCCTCTCTGTATGCTGCCAACAGGTTAACGTAAGTCACTCATTAGTCAAAAGTATGCTTAATAGGCTGTGTGTAATGGTGCACATCTGTAATCCCAGTACTTGGGAGGCTGAAGCAGGAGGATCAAAGCAAGTCTGAGGCCAACCTGGACTACATATTGAGTTCAAGGCCAGGCTGAACTACGTAGCAAGACCCTGTTTCAAAGAAAAGTTGTATTTACACTCCTTTATTTGTTTGTTTTTTGTTTTTCAAACAGGATTGATCCTCCTGCCTCAGACTCCAGAGTGTTAGGATTACAGATGTTTGCCATCATGCCTGGCAAACTCCTTTAAACAATTAGATTGTTTTTTACTCTTTACTATTGGATATGTGTGATTTGTGATTTTCATACAGCTATCAAAATTCAGACAGTTTACCTTTTTTCTTTTTTTTAGTACATGTTTGCAGTACATAATGTTTACATTTCCTTTGTGGAATGTTTACATTTCCTTTGTGGAGTTGGTACATGTACATAACATCTTTTCTATTGAGATGGGGTCTCACTACATAGTTCAGGCTAGCATCAAACTTACAGTGATCCTCCTGCCTCAGCCTACCGAGTGCTGGGATTACAGGCGTGCACCCCCATACCTGGCTTTAAACACATTTTAATAACTTTTTTCATCCCCTTTCCCTCCCTCCCATCTTATTTTCCCCTTTCCTTTTGAGAAAAATCTATCTCCCTTTCTTTCATCTGTTTTTAAAGGTGGGGTCTTGCTATATTGTCCATATCTGGCCTTGAACCCCTGGGCTAAAGTGATCCTGCATCAGTCTCCCAAGTAGCTGTGAGTACAAGCATGTGCCACCATGCCCCGTGAAGGAGCTTGTATTTTTACCTCACATTCAGCAACAGACAAGTAGCTTAGAAATTCCCTCTATGATTTCTTCTGAAAAAGAGTACCCTTGAACAAGACTGCCAGTGGTGTATATGATTTTATTTCTTAACCTTGACATCCTACAGATTTACCCTAGAGTATCTTATCACTGTATTCAGTGTTTGGCTAGAGGTTGTACTTAACTCCCTCATGCCAGTGAAGCTCCCATCCTTTGTTGATGGGTCTTTGTGTGGCCTGGGGAATATTTTCAAGTTGAGCCCTATATCCAGCTTGATTATTCATGAGTGGGTACAGCCTACTGCAAGCATACAGCCTTCCCAAACCCCAGCATAGACCATGATCCAAGGAAGATTTATCTGGCTTTGTGTCTCTGGTTCTACTTCTTAAATTTTGCATTTACTTTTTGCTGCCAGAGTCATAGAGCTACCAACACCCACCTTACTTCACCAGCAAGATCCATGGCTTCAACAGCGCCCTTAGGCATAGAACCCACACTCTGTTCCAAACAGAGGCACCCTTCTCAGTCAGAACAGAAGTCTTCATTCTCCAGGTCTGCCTTCCTCTGGAGAACTTCTGCCCTGCACTAGAGCTAGAGGTGGGGACTGCCCCACTTCTGGAGTGATGCCACCCTGCTCCGTGAGCAGGTGCTGGGCGTGTGAGGGTAGTAGCCCCAGTCTTCTTGGCTTGGCCCTTCTAGTGCAGAAGTCAGCCCACTACACCTGGAATAGAACTTGCACTCTATTTGTAGGAGAAGGGAACTTCAGTTAGCGTCACCAACCCAAACAGAGCATCTATAGTATGGAAAAGAACTCATCCAGAAGAGACTGATGTCCTGAAGAGAATTCAAAATTACAAGAATGTGCTGGGCATGGTACAACTGAGGCAGGAGGGTCACTGTAAGTTCAAGGCCAGCCTGGGCTACATAGTGAGACCCTGTCTTCAAAAAGACAAAAAACAAAAATTATGATCACTCTGCAAGTGGGGTGAGGGAAGGGTGAGAGTCTGTTGGGGTGGTTTAGCAGCCCCTGACAGGGCCCTCTGTCCCTGCGTCATCCCCAGCTCCGCACCCTGGACCCTGCCTCTCCCATCCCTCACAAGGTTCTTTACGGGATTTGCTCTTCCAGAAGGAAAGCATGTTTCATTCTGGTTTCATTATAGTTTTGAGTAATCCTGGATGCATCCTTACCTCTGATTCCATCAGTGGCATCTGTAAAAAATAATAAATAGCTGATATAGCTCAGCGGCATAAGTGCCTGCCTGGCAAGTGCAAGGTCCTGAGTTCAATTCCCAGTCCTAAAAATAATAATAATTAATATCTGGACAAGGTAGCACATCCCTATCATCCCGGCAGCTAAGGTGGCTGAAGCAGGAGGATTGCTATGAGTTCAAGGCCAAGCTGGGCTCATAGTGAGTTCAAGGCCAGCCTGAATTAGAGTGAAGGCCGGGTGTAGTGGTGCATGCCTATAATCCCAGCGCTCTGGAGGCTGAGGCAGGAGAATCATTGCAAGTTTGAGCCTATCCTGGGCTATAAGGTGAGCTCAAGGCCAGCGTGAACTATATAGTGAGACCCTGCCTCAAAAAGACCAAAAAAAAAAAAAATTTACAGAGTGAGACCCTGTCTTAAAAAACAAAATAATAATAATAGAGGAGAAGAGGGGTTGAAGGGATGGAAGGAGAATGGGAAAAAAAGAAGAAACAAGATGTATCTTGTACCAGTACAAACTCCCGATGATAATGTTACTATGTGTGTCTAAAATTTACTAATAGAAACTTAAAAAAAAAAAAAAAGTCAGATGCGGTAGTGCACACCTGTAATCCCAGCACTTGAGGCAGAAGGGTCACAGTGAGTGGGCAGCCTGGGCTCCACAGTGAGTTCGAGGCCAGCATGGAATACACAGTGAAAGTCTGTCTCAAAATAAGGTTAAGTGGGCTGAGGAATGAACAGAGATCATTTCTGAATGGAGATCATGCTTTGGAAATTTTAACCACTCAAGGCTCCAAATAACTCATTTAGTCTTCTTGCACATTTCTGTTCGTTATGTCACATTTCCTTTCCCCGTAGGTGAGACCTGGAACCCCTTCAAATTACAGTACCAGCTGAGAAATGTACGAGAGCGAATCGCAAAGAACCTAGTAGAGAAGGGCATCCTAACGACAGAGAAGCAGAACTTCCTGCTCTTTGACATGACTACTCATCCAGTGACCAATATAACAGAGAAACAGCGACTAGTGAAAAAACTTCAGGATAGTGTTCTAGAGCGGTGGGTAAATGACCCTCAGCGGATGGACAGGCGAACGCTGGCACTCCTGGTGCTAGCACACTCTTCAGATGTGCTAGAGGGCGTCTTCTCCTCCCTGGCGGATGACAAGTACGACGTGGCAATGAATCGAGCCAAGGACCTGGTAGAACTGGACCCTGAGGTGGAGGGGACAAAGCACAGTGCCACAGAGATGATCTGGGCTGTGCTGGCAGCCTTTAATAAATCTTAGAGCCAGCAGGCAGCTTTCTCATTTGCTCTTGCTGGCTGATGACTGTTAGAGACCCCATCCCTGGGTTTGTGTGATGGGATTTCATCTTTATGTTTTTGTTCTTGTTCGTTGGTTGGTTGGTTGGTTTTTTAACCTTCTCTTTAATCAGACTAATTTGGGGAGAGCAACGTTAGGGCTTCTCCAAAGACCTTGAAACCATTATAAGCAGACTTGATTTCTCTCTGTACTTCCACTCCATACCCACACACACCCAATAAACATTTTCTCCCATATCTTGTTTTAGTTTCTTCCAGTGTGCTTTTGGATAAATAAGAGTATCTAACTAGGGTTTGGAATTTACAAGTAATAAAATGTGACTGAGATGAAAAGCAAACCACTTATTATATTTTTCCAATTTTGTTTTCTAAAATGCATGTTTCACAGCCTTTATATCAGATTCCACAAATATATATATAACTTATTGAGAAAACTGTCTTTTTAAAAGAAGAGCAATGTGCCAGGCGTTTTGGAATACACCTGTAATTCCTAGCACTCAGGAGGCTGAGACAGGAGGATCGCCACAAGTTCAAAGCCAGCCTGGGCTACAAGTGCATTCAAGGCCAGCCTGAGCTACAAAGCAAAACCATGTCTGAAAAAGACCAAAAAAAAAAAAAAAAAAAAAAAACTAAAAAAACCCACCATCATAACATGTATGGATAACTGGGGACAGCACGTAACAGTGCTAATCTAAATGCCAGCTAACGTCACAAAATCTGAACACTGTCTTCCTGTCAGTCAAAGTGAGTTACTCAGTTATACCATATTACTATGAAAAGAATTAGTGTAGTTTGTCCTCCTAAGACCTACTTGCAAGTGACACTTGAATTTACCTAAGAGCTGAAAACCTTAACTTCCTGGTGTAGGAAACCATTCTTACACCTAACTATATCAGAGTAACTAATGAATCAACTATAACATAGTTAACAACATGTAAAAATATAGACCCAGGTGTGGTGGTGCACACCTGTAATCTCAGCACTCAGGAGGCTGAGACACGGGGATCACCATGAGTTCCAGGCCAGCCTTGGCTATATAGTGAGTTCAAAATCAGCTTGAACTGCATAGATCCTCCTGCCTCAGCCTACAGACATCATCCACCACACTCTGTGGTCCTGACTCAAAAAACAAAACAAAAAAAGATAAAAATATATTGTGCTTATAACTGAGTTATGCACAAGAATAAAAAAGTCACTAAGGACTGACTACAGCATTCTTTATTTTAAGTCAAAAGCACTGTTCCCATAAATCATGCTTTTTACACAGTGTTTCTCAAAGTATGTTTCAAAGAAGGCCTTTGCGCCAGGTATGGTGGCACGCGCCTATAATCCCAGCACTCCAGAGGCTGAGGCAGGAGGATCATTGCAAGTTCAGTTCGAGACCAGCCTTGGGTACAAAGTGAGCTCAAGGCCAGTCTGAATTGCATAGTGAGACACTGTCTCAGAAAAAAAAACACAGAAGGCCTTTGCACTCTAGTGTGTGTATTTTTGGTTTTTTTGAGACAGGGTCTCACTTTGCGGTTCAGGCTGGCCTTGAGCTCACTCTGTAACCCAGGCTGGTCTCAGACTTGCAATGATCCTCCTCCTGCCTCAGCCTCCCCGAGGGCTGGGATTACAAGCATGTGCCACCATGCCCAGCTTGGGTATGTGTTTCTGTGTCAGCCTGAACTTGGGAGTCGTGAGAGGGTATCTTGCTAAAATATACATTCCTACTAAATGACTCCCTGGGGTTAGGAAGCTGCATTTTATTCCATTTTATTTTATTATTTTATTTCTATTTTTGGTGTTACTGGGGATTGAACTTTTGTACTGAGGTACATTCCTAGCCCTTTTTTGTTTTGAGACAGGCTTGCTGAATTGCTCAGGCTGGGTTCAAACTTGCAATCCTTCCTCAGCCACCTAGAGTGCTGAGATTAGAGATATGTATGACATACACCCAGCTGCAAAAGCTGTTTTTTTAGACAGGGTCCCCATATGTACTTCAGGGTGGCCGTGAACTCAAAGTGATCTCCTGCCTCAGCTTCCTGAGTGGTGGAATTACAGATGTGCGCTACTAGGCCCAGCATTCCAAAAGCTACATTTTAAACAAACTCTCTAAAACTTACATGTTAAACTGTGAAAACACTACTCTATACTTTATTGCCCAAAACCCATTAAAAAGCATTAAGTACCTAACAAATTGAATTGTACTTGCTAGGTACAATAAAAACTTGTATAAGACAATTCAGCTACCAAGTCCACAAGTTAAGTTAATACATATTTTGTGATAAATGCTCAAGTAGAAATATGAACTTAATATTTGGAAGCATTAAAAATAATAACCCCAGCACTTGGGAGGCTGAGGCAGAGGATCACTGTGACTTTAAGGCCAACCTGGACTACGTAGTGAGACTGTTTCAAAAAAAGAAGGAAAAAAAAGCAGTAACAGTGTGGTGGCTGATGTCTGTAGCTGAAGCAGGAGGATCCAACTTCCAGGCCAGACTGAATAGGGCTACTAAGAAAAACCCTATCTCGAAATGGGGAGGGGGTGCTGGGGATGTGGCTTAGCCGGAGAGCACCCCTGGATTTGATACCTAGTACTGCAAAAGGAAAGTGAGCAGAGACATTCTTCCTGGGACTATGGGGAGAGGCCTGGAGGAATTGTACTTCTTTACAGGGGATATAATATACTGAGCATTTTTCTTGTGAGATTCAATGGCACAAACTTTATATATCATTTATTTCTCATAACATTATGAAACCTACAAGATCTTTTTTTTTTCTCCTGCAAGATCTTTAAAGAAAATCCAGCAAGGTCGGAGGCTTGCCGGAAAACTCTGTAGGGTTTCAGTTCAAATGCAAGCTTGTACTTTGCAAGCTGAAGGAAATGAGCCGCAGCTGTAACCGAGGCAGGGAAACAGTCTGACAAAGTAACCAGCAGTATGCTGGAATTCATGAACGGGTGCTCGTGTGTGTCCTAGAGATACTCTTCAGCAATGTACGTTGTAGCCTAAACAGAAGCTTCTGGTTATGTTACTGTTTTTGCTCTGTTTTATCTTTGTTCTCTGGCACGGCCTCACTGTGTAACCCAGGCGGGCCTGAAGCCTTGGCAGTCCTCCCGCAGGCCACCTGGGCTCTCAGGACGTGCGTGTTGTTATCCAACACGGAATCGCACCACGGTGCCTAGGCTGGCCCAAAGTCTTGGGTTTACACAATCCTTCCTCTCAGCCTCCCAAGTGGCTAAGGCCCAGGGCGTGCACCCTGACAACAACCAAGCCTGGCGAGGATTCCGCAGACTGGAAAACTGCATTTTTGTTGTTGTTGTTTCAAATGTTTTTTTCTTCATTGACCTTCATTTGTTCCTTTTCTGATACTTTTCTTCATATAGAAGTGACTTTCTGACATATGTCCTTCTTCCTTAGTGGCCTCTGTTAACCTTCTCTTTTAGTTTTGGGTTTTCTTGCCGCCTCACAGCTGCACTATACTTTCTGATGCTGCTTCCTGCTCTACACCGGGGGACCCAGAGCTCGTGTCTCCGTAGGCCAAAGTTCCAGTGGCTCCTACTCCTTGTCTTTGTAGAATTCCCTGAGGTTAGCTCTGAGTCTGATTAGTAATGGTGGAGACAACTCAGAGCTTGGTCACAGCACTGCCTGTCACTTTGCCAGTGTGCAGTTGGGTCAAACTGAGGTCATCCAGCAGGTTCCTCCTTGCCACCAAAGGCCTGAGCCTTAATCTTAGCCATACTACACAAGCGGCTGCCACCTGCTCTGAGGAAAGGACTCGTCTAAGATCTCTCACGGGGCAGGTCTGCGGGACACGGACTCCCGTTTTTTGTCCAGCAGGTTTTCCTTTATCTTTCACTTCTAGCTTGTCTCAGCAGTTTATTTCACTGTACTCTCCTATGCATACATGATTTTTGACATCAGATTGTAACAAAACCTGTAAAAAAGATTCTAAGTCTTAAATATAAAATTTGTTCTTCCCCTCTTCCACACAGCTAACTGTCCATGTGTGTCCGTGTGAGCTCTAGCATAGGAGACACACTGTGTAGCACAGACTGACTTCAGATTACTGACCCTCCTGCCTCAGACTCTGGAGCACTGCTGTTCTGCTGGTGACCACCACACCCGCTGTTCATGTGGTCTTTGTTTGTTTCCTTTGGTCTTTTTGAGACACGGTCTCACTATGCAGTTCAGGCTGACCTTCAGCTCACTTTGTGGCCCAGGCTGGTCTCAAACTCACAAAGATCCTCCTGCCTCAGCCTCCTGAGTGCTGGGATTACAGGCATGCGCCACCACGCCCGGCTCATATAATTTTTAAAAATATATTTGCTAACTGAATGTGGTGGCCCTTACCTGTAATCCTAGCACTCAGGAGGCTGACACAGGAGGACTGCCATGAGTTCCAGGCCAGCGTTGGCTACACAGTGAGTTCAAGGGCAGCCTGAATTGTAGAGGTAGCGTCCGTCTCAAAACAAAACAAAACAAAATTGCTGGGGCTAGTCAGACCTCTGGGTATCTGTGGGGGGAACAGCGGGGAATAAAGACAAACACAACATTCAAGGCACGAGGGTTCGGGAGGAACCTGGCTCTGGTGCACTGGCTCAGCAATCTCTGAGGCAGACCCACTTTTATTAGCAAGTGAGGAGCACAGGGTAAGGGGCAGGGTACTTTCCACAGAAGAGCAGCTTCAGCAGATGGGGAACAAATCCTTCTGCGTACCTGGACGCCTACGTTCTTTACATCGTCCTCAGCAGGTTCCGAGGTTTCTGTGCACAGCCAGCAATCGCGGCCCTTCGCGTACTTCTCTGTTCCTCCCACAGGCCGCACAGGTCTCCGGGCGGAGCCCCAGTTGCAGTGCCAGGTCCCCAACACAAAACAAAATGCCTCCCCAAAGAGTAAAATCAGTTATTTTAATGGTGAAATAAGCACTGTTTTTTATATTTTCCTACCATTCCACGTGCGCACGTATTGTTAATTCTGTTCCCAAGTCTTCTCAAAGCGTTGATCTATCTTTTCTGTTTAGTTTGCCTACTAATTTGCAAAGAAATAGACCAAATATAACTTCTAATTGGTAAGTAAGGGAATTATCTCTTCCAGAAAACAGTAAAATTATCATGAATGCAATTCAGGTAAAACAAGATTCTCCTGCTGTCAGAAATCTTTCTCTAAATAAGATTTTATTAGCACATTTTAGACATCCATAATGATCACACTCATTTGTTGGTCTATTATCCGTTTCTGTCCAGGGTGAACAGGTCCCAAAAACGAGGTACCCGCGGATGAATATAAAGTTAGAAGAAAAAGAAATACACGAGAGACAATGTCCTGGGATCAGGGGTTACAGTTCTCCAGACTGTAGCCCCGAATCACCTTTTCCATAACCTTTTATTGAGATAAAACAAAAGAGGCACCTGGTTTTAACAAACACAATACAACTCAATTACCATAGGCCTGAGACCTGACTAGATAGCCATCCTGTCAACATTCTTTTTCTGCATAACACAGCAAAACATTTAGTGTTGGTGCCAGGGCTTACAAAGCTGTTAGTTAGACTTCCTCCAGAACACAGCAACCTAGGTCCAAAGCTGTTTGTTAGACTTCCTCCAGAACACAACAACCTAGGTCCGGTTATACCTAAGGCAGTACATTGAAAGATTAACTAAAAAATGCCCTTCTCCACACTCATCATGGGGAATTTGTCCCTGTATATGATAGATCTTCATTCTTCCCTCTGTTCCCCACCCCCCAGCCCCTCATCCCTCCCCATTTACAGAAGCTTCGTTACAATTTTTCCTTCTCACTTTCTTTTCCTTTTCCCTTCTTTCCTTTAGAAATCCCGTTTTGTGTTTTTTTTGTTTTTGTCTTTTTGAGACAGGGTCTCACTAATGCGTGCAGTTCAGGCTGGCCTTGAGCTCACTTTGTAGCCCAGGCTGGCTTTGAACTTGCAACAATCCTCCTGCCTCAGCCTCCCGAGTGCTGGGATTATAGGCGTGTGCCACTGGCTGCCCTTTTTTTTCATCAGCTGATCTTACTGTGTTGGTTACCTTTACATTTTTGATTATAGAAGAGTAGATTCAACTGGGCTGTGTTGGTATAAACACCCAGTCTTTGTTTTGTTTTGTTTTGTTTTTGAGACAGGGTCTCCGTTTGCAGTTCAGCCTGGCCTTGAACTCACTATGTCGGCCAGGTTGGCCTCAAATTCATGGTGATCCTCCCACGTCAACCTCCCTCCCAAGTGCTGAGACCACAGGTGCATACTGCCCTGCCCAATCTAAACACACAATCTAAATAGCCAGGTTCCTTGTTGTTAACAGAGAAGTATTTCACTGGTGACTACTTGATTTTCCCTTTTATTTCTAGTAGATTAGAATCCTTTATATTTTTATAACTAACCATTTCATAGTGGTTTTATTGAGATATAATCTACATACCTTGCAGTATGCCCGTTTAAGGTAAATAATTCATGTCAGGCATGGTGGTGCCCACCTGTAAACCCAGCACTCGGGAGGCTGAGGCAGGAAGGACCACTGAGTTCAAAGCCAGCCTGGGCTACATAGTGAGTTTGAGGCCAAACTGGAACACATAGTGAGATCCTGTCTCAAACCTCCCCGCAAAAGGTAAATAATTCAAGTGGTTTTGAGTATATTCACAGCCTCAGTTGTGCCGTCATCAGTCATTTCATCATCTCAGGCAGAGGCCCCGCCCACAGGCTGCCGTCGCCCCTCCCCCTAGCCCGAGGCGGACACTAACACGCCACCTGTTTCTGTAGGCGCCCCTGTTCCAGACACTTGATAGATGCAGTCACACACTATGCTCTGAGTGCTGCTTTCCTTGGCGTGTTTTCAAAGATGGTCCCTGTCACAGCACATAGTAGTACTTCATTTGTTTATTTATTTATTGGTTCTGGGAATCGAACTTGGGACCTTTCACTTGCCAGGCAGGCACTGTGCCACTCGGCTATATCCCCAGCCCCTACTTCTTTTATTTTTTACCAAATTTTTTACAACTATTATCACCAAATAATATTTCATTGTATGGGTACACCCCATGGTATTTAGCCATCAGTTGATAATGAGCTTTGGTTTTGTTTTTTTGACCCATGTAGCCCAAGCTGGCCTCAAGTTTCCAGTCTTCCTGCCTCAGCCTCCCAAGTGCTGAGATTATGTATGTGCACCACCACACCTGACTTGGTGTGTTAACGGTGTCTGTACAGAATATAACGGACCCTAAACAGAACTCTGTACTTGTCCCTGCTCTGTCCTCCTCCTGCAAACCTCTGTATGCGGTGACGTGCCGTCATTCATCTTTGCTCAGGGCAGGAACAGAAATCATCCTCCCTTTTTTTTTTGGTCTTTTTGAGACAGAGTCTCCCTATGCAGTGCAGGCTGTCCTGGAACTCACAACACTCCCCCTGCCTCAGCCTCTGAGTGCTCCTCCACTCTTACCAGAACAAATTCTACTGGTGGGACCTTCAAAATAGATCCCACACCCAGGCATTTTGGGCCTTCTTCGCAGCTGTTACATGCTATTACTCTCTCACCTCTTTCCCAAACTAGAGCCAGGCGTGGTGGCACATACCTGTAATCCAAGCACTCAGGAGGCTGAGGCAGGAGGATCTTTGTGAGTTTGAGTCCAGCCTGGGCTACAAAAAGAGCTCAAGGCCAGCCTGAACTGCATAGCAAGACCTTGTTGCTAAAAGACTAAAAAAAAAAAAAAAGCCTAATTGGTTTCCTGCTGCTACTGTAACTCTTTCCCATACACAGCAGCCAGTGACTGGTTTAATATCTAAACCATCTTGTGTTGCTGCCCTCCATAACCCTCAAAAAAGCCAAAGCTTTTCCCGTGCAGTTTGGTTTTGGTTCATGAACTCTCTGCCTACACCTATGTCTTCAAAGTTTCTCCCTACTTTCTCTTCCAGTAGATTTAGTGTGTCTGTTTTAATATTTAGGTCTTTGATCCATTTTGACTTTAGTGAAGTGCATGGTGATAGACATGGGTCTAGTTTTAGTCTCTGGCATGTGGAGAGCCAGTTTTTCCAGCACCATTTAATTTTTTTTTTTTTTTTTTTTTTGCGGTACTGGGGATCGAACTCAGGACCCTGCGCTTGCTAGGCAAGCGCTTATTCCACTGAGCTATATCCCCAGCCCCTACAGCACCATTTAATAAGAAGCTAGCTTTCTTCAGATGGCTAAGATAATTGTACTACTAATTTCTATTGGTTTATTGAAAGGAATAGTTAATGCTTAATATTTTGATCAACTTTGCATGCCTATATTTGGTAATCTAAACAACTACTTTGAAGATAACAATAAGTAATATAACAATCATTGTTGATTTCCTATCATCTTGTTTTGAACTTCTGTATCATTTTTTTAATTTTTCTAAATTTTTTATTCTCTTAAAAGAGAAAAAAAAGAGAAATCTAAAATTTGAAGAAAAGGCCAGGTGTGGTGGTGCACATCTGTAATCTCAGCACTCAAGGGGGCTGAGGCAGGAGGATCATTGCGAGTTCGAGACCAGCCTGGGCCACAAAGTGCTGAAGAGCAGCCTGAACTGCATATGGAGACCCTGTCTCAAAAAGACAAAAAAAAATCAGAGTAAATAAAAAAAATTTGAAGAAAAAAAGCCGAAGCAATCTCACCCTTGCCTATATTTCTTTTACTGTGGCTCTAGCTGCATTCACTGAGCTTCTCACAGGTAGCGTGTGCCCTTTCTCTGATTTTATTGTCTGTGTTACCTGCCATCCAGAATCCGCTGCCCCATGACTTTCTTCTGAGACAAGGTCTCACTATGCAGTTCAGGCTGGCCTGGAGCTCACTGTGCAGCTCCTGTGCTGGGATTGCAGGTGTTCACACAATGCCCAACATACATTTATCATCTGTATGTACAGGAAATAGATGCAAGGTTTGGTACTATCTTAGAACATACCCCCGCCAATAAAGAGGAATGACTGCACACTAAACACAGGCTTCTGCCTCAGGGGGACTGTATTTAGTGACTCCTCTGTGTAGGCCATTTTACCTCCAGATAACTCCACTCAAGTCTCTCTGTTCATATATCTCAGGCCTGCCAGGCATGGTAGTACGCACCTGTGATCCCAACACTCGGGAGGTTGAGGCAGGAGGCTTGTGAAGAGTTTGAGGACAGGCTGAGCTATATAGTGATTTTAAGGTCAGAACTACCACCGGAAAACCCTACACAGTACTTCCTGAACTACACGGGAAGACCTTGTCTCAAAAAGCCAAAACCAAAAACTGATCAAATATCTCAGATCTTTTATAATCACTCTATCTAGCAGGGCGTGGTGGCGCACGCCTGTAATCCCAGCACTGGGAAGGCTGAGGCAGGAGGGTCATTGTGAGTTCGAAGCCAGCCTGGGCTACAAAGTGAGCTCAAGGCTGGCCTGAATTACATAGGAGACACTGTCTCAAAAAGACAAAAAAAAAAAAAAAAAAAAAATCACTCCATCTAATCACCCACTCACAAACAATAATTTATGCCCCAATACTGTGCTAGTTTTTGTGAAACTACATGTTCTTTTTATTCTAGGCTTCACTCTTCCTAATCTTTTTTTTTTTTTTTTTTTTTTTGCGGTGCTGGGGATCGAACTCAGGACCCTGCGCTTGCTAGGCAAGCGCTTATTCCACTGAGCTATATCCCCAGCCCCTACTCTTCCTAATCTGATACTCAGTAATTTAAATATGTCAAGAGTAGATAAATAATTTAAGTAATTTCCTTACCAATTTTACCTTTTTTTTGGGGTACTAGAATCAAGCTCAGGACCTTGTACTTGCCAGGCAGGTGCTGTGCCGCTGAGCTGTCTCCCCGGCCCCAGTGCTAGCTTGCATTACTGTTTTTTATTTATGTATGTGTGTGGTGCTGACTAGCCCTAAGGGCCTGTGTGCACTGAGCACGCAGACCACCGCAGAACTACACCACTGGCCCCGGGTGCAGTGCTCTTATGCAGAATTGGGAATTAGAAATTCCTTGGTTTAGTCAGACACAGTGGTGCATACCTGTAATACCCTCTGGCAGGCTGAGGCAGAAGGATCACAAGCTGAAGTACAGCCTGAAGAGAGAATAAACCATTGTTATAGTGGCTGACACTTAATAGTAGATTTCTTCTTTTCTGTGATTTTCTCAGGGCCCTCCTTGGGGCAATATTTCACAGCAGGGCCAGAGACAGAGCTCAGTGGCACAGCATCTGCCTGGCAAGCACAAGTCCTGAGTTCAATTCCCAGTACCAAAAACAAAAAATAGTATAACTATTAGAGCTATTCTGGGGGCTGGGGATGTAGCTCAGTGGCACAAGCACCTGCCTGGCAAGTGCAAGGTCCTGAGTTCAATCCCCGGTACCGCAAAAAAATAAATAAATTAAAAATTAAAAACAATAAAGCTATTCTGTTGCAGGGCACGGTGGCGCACACCTGTAATCCTAGCACTCAGGACCCTGAGGCAGGAGGACTGCTGAGAGTTCCAGGCCAGCCTGGGCTATGTAGCAATCCTATCTCAAAATATAGAAAACAAAAAAAATGAAAACCATCCCCAGTACATAAAAAAACTTTGCAAAAATTATTTTTGTTTTTTGAGACAGAGCCTCCCTACATAGTTCAGGATGGCCTTGAGCTATGTAAGCCCAAACTGGGCTTGAACTCATGGCGATCTTCCTACCTCAGCCTCCAGAGTGCTGGGATTACTGGCATATGCTACCACATCCAGCTGGGGAAGGGGACTGAATCCAAGAATTGCTAAACTATAGCCCCAGCCCTCTCTTTCTTTTCTTTCTTCCTTCCTTCCTTTCGTTCTTTCTTTCTCCTGTGTGTGTGTGTGTGTGTGTGTGTGAGAGAGAGAGAGAGAGAGAGAGAGAGAGAGAGAGAGAGAGAGAAAACATCTTGCTAAATTGCCCAAACTGGCTTGAAATCATTTTTCTTTCTTTTTTATTTTTTAGACAGGATCTTGCTAAGTAGCTCAAGCTGGCCTGGAACTCATAGTGATCCTCATGCCTCAGCCTCCCAAGCATGCTGGGATTATAAGTGTGTGCCACCATGCCTGGCTGGTTTGATTTTTTTTTTTTTTTGGTCTCTTTTTGAGGCAGGGTCTCACTATGCAGTCTAGGTTGGCCTGGAGCTCACTTTGTAGCCCAGGCTGACCTCAAACTTGCAATGATGCTCCTGCCTCAGCCTCCCAAGTGCTGGGATTACAGGCATGCGCCACCACGCCTGGCTCCAAAATCTTAATTTAATTTTATTGAGATGGGGTCTCACTGTGTAGCTCAGATTGGCCTTGAACTTTTTTTTTTTTTTGGTACTGGGAATCAAACTCAGGATCTTGCGCTTGCCAGGCAGGTGCTTATGCCACTGAGCTATTTCCCCAGCATGGTATGAACTTTCATTCTCCCATTTCAGCCTCTCAAGGAGCTACGATGGTAGATTAGGCAACCACTACAGAATAGACTTGCATTTTAACCAGAATCTTCAATGGAATGGAAGTCAGAGGTACGATATTCATGAGAAGGCTTTCATATTCTCAGTTTAAAGAACAGTTTGTAAAATATTTTCAAATGGGCAAAAATATTTTCAGTCATCTTCAGGTTTTTCATACAGGGCAGGATGTTTTAAAATTGTCCAGGCTAGCCGGGTGTGGTGGCTCACACCTGTAATCCCAGCACTCGGGAGGCTAAGGCAGGAGGATCATTGCGAGTTTGAGGCCAACCTGGGCTACAAAGGGAGCTCAAGGCCAGTCTGGACTGCATAGCAAGACTTTGTCTCAAAAAGACCAAAAAAAATTTAAAAATTAAAAAACATTAAATTGTCCAGGCTGGGTTCAAATTTGTAATCTTCCTGCCTCAGCCTCTTAGAGTGCTGGGATTACAGACGTGACCCACCACAGTTTAATTTACAATTTTGTAAACAGAGAAAGGATGGCAATGTAAATTATGCTTATGCATGGTGGCCAATGAATTTTTTCAAATACAGTTGATCCCACCATGTGAAAGAGGTGACAAACATTACGTTTTATGTCCTGTGGCTACCAGCCAATTTACATCTGTCAGCACTTCCTAACTACAGATTCTCCTTTGAACCAATTTAGCACATTACTAGTTCTCTTATTTGTATGAATTATGATTTTAACTTTTGTGAAATTTATCTCTACAGTAGTATTCTGACCACCTAATTATTTTCCTTAGGCTACACTAAGGCCCAGGCCTAAGTATACTTTTGCAAAGGAGACGAAGACAAGACAGTTTGGTTAATTTCTTGGTATTTCTCAGTCTGGTCCACCATAGGGTAACAGTAGTATAAATGTTTAAATCCACCTAGTTTTGATGCTCTGCAACTTGCCCCCACCCCAGGTATGGGGACTGAACCCCAAGGGCCTTCTTATTGATCTGTAATTCCTGGCCCTCTTACTCGTTAGTTTGTTTGTCTTTTGAGACAGGCTCTTGCTTTGTAGCACAGCTGGCCTCTAAGCCCAGCCTCCTGAGTACTAGGGTTCTGGGTGTGCACCACCCTGCCCAGAAGCTGCTTGAGTTTTCTAGACACTTTACTTCATATCCAGCATTGAGGCCCTGCTCAGAAAATTTCAGACACGAGAAAAAGATGAAAAAAATAAATAAATAAAAATAAATATGTAAGAAGTTCAGGTCCTCTTTTCTCTTTATCCCCCAGATCTGATTCTCCCTGTATTTGCTTTTCAGTGAATTTCTTCCAGAAACTTCCTGTTTACCTTGGGCACTCTCCGTGCCTTTCCTGCCATGTCAGATATCAGGGGTGTTCAGGCTTCTCCCCATCACACAGCCAGGCTTCTCAAGTCCTGCTGCAGACGCAACTGTCTCCCTGAGGCAGGCAGAAGAGTTAAAGATAGGTATAAAGGAGACAAAGACCAACACACTTAAAATTTTACTCCTGGGCGTGGGGGCACATCCCTGTGATCCCAGCACTCAGGAAGCTAAGACAAGAGGATCACCTCAAGTCAAGGCCAGCCTACGTCACATAGTGAGACCCTGTCTCTAAATTAATTAATTGATTAAAAAACTTTTCCCTGAAACAGAAAAATCAAACAAACTGCAACTTCAAGACAGAATCAAAATTACCTAAGGTTTTTTTTTTGGCATTTTGAGGCAGGGTATCACTCTGCAGTTCAGGCTGGCCTTGAGCTCACTTTGTAGCTCAGGCTGGTCTCGTACCCTCAGCAATCTTCCTGCCTCAGACTCCCAAGTACTGGGATTACAGGCATGTGCCACCACACCGAGCCAAAATTACTCATATTTACAATGGTTTTGTTTTGTTTTGTTTTGTTCCTCTTTCAGAAAACTCACTGCAAAAATTCCTAAATCTTAAAAAGATACATGAGGTGAATTAACAACTGGTGGCCAGCTTGGAACACCCAGATGAACTGAAGCAGCGTGGGGCTGGGTGTGGAGGCCACCTGGGGACTATTGCCAACAACATCAAAAGAAAGTCTGGGCAGGAAGAGATGAGCTGTTGGTTCTCCTGGACAAGCCCACCACACTGGCTGTCCTGATATAAATGCAACTGTTACAGAGGAGTTGGGACTTTGTTGTGCTGAAGATGGCTGCAGTACTTCTCAAGGGAGCTCTGGTCCTTACCTTGACCTTCCTGGCTCCAGGGCAGATCCCTCAGCCTGCTGGCATAGACTTTCCAGCTTCCACTGCTGACCTTTGGGCCTTCCCAGCACAGATCTGTGAAACAGGCCTGCATGAGACATTGTCAAAGGCCCTAGGTCTCCCCAGTTGGACTCGTTGGGGGTACTGTGATGGGCTGTAGGTCTTCAGGTGGACTCATGCAGGACATTGCTGTGGGATTCAGGCCTTCAGCTGGATTCTTTGAGTCTCTAATGAATAGACAGACTTCCTGTGCTCTTTTGAACTTAACTCTTTGGGTGACTACTATAAAATAAAGTGCTGGGCATGGTGGCACATGCTTGTAATCCTAACTCTCAGGAGGCTGAGGCAGGAGGATTGTTGTGAGTTTGAGGCCAGCCTGTGCTACAAAGTGAGCTCAAGGCCAGCCTGAACTGCATAGTGAGACCATGTTTCAAAAAGACAAAAAAAAAAAAGGACTTCTGGGAAGATGGTGACTGGGTAAGCAGCAGAGAAAGATCCTCCTGGAGGATCTCCACCCAGACACTGGAATATAGCAACATGAGAAAGACAAGAAGGAGAGAAATGGGTCCCCTGGACCCAGGAAGGATCTGAAATGAGAATTGAAGCCCTCAGAAAGAGCAAACAAGACCTCTCCTGGAGGAAAAACTCGAAGGGCTACCATGGTGCAGTTAGAGGAAGAGAAGGTGGAGAAGGAGGGAGTCATCGCTCCATACACAGCCTCGGCCCACTCCCTCATTCCGGCACTTGCAGCTTCAGCTTCAGAGGCCCATGCTTGAGGAAGTCTCCCATTTCGGACTGGGGAGAGCAGAGTTCTGAGAGCTGGTCCAAAATCGAGCGGAGAAAGCACAGCCTAGAAAAGAAGCAGTGGTGGCTGGGAGGTATGGTCAAATCCAGTGTGAGGATGAGAAGTTACAACAGCCACTAAAATAGAATCCCCACTCTGCAGCAACCTTTCTAATCAGTGCCCTGACGAAAGGTGGAGTCAAAGCAACCAGTACACAGCCCACCACACCCAGCTGTACGCCTGCCCTGAGGCTGTGGTCTCCCACCTCTCCACTGTGTGAGCAACCACCAGCAGAGAGCAGCAGAGAGCAGTGGCAACAACCCCAGGGCCACAGCAATTCCCAGGGATCCAGCCAAAGAACAAACTGGGAACTGAAGCACAACAGTAAGAGAGAGCTGCAGATGGAGGTGGACCACACGGCCCCACGCCCTTCTCACTCCACCACCAAGCAGGAAGCACAAGCTGAGTTACTGGGCTTCAGCTCCCACCCTGAACTCCCTCTGTGAGCACCTTGAGTCTTGGCGTGCTCAACGTATGTTCCTGACAGCAATGGGCTGAGTCTGGAACTAGTATGAGCACCAAGAGGGACTTCATACTGCTTGCATATATGAACCTTGTATGAAACCATAGCATCAAACTACATGAAAAGCAGCAGTCCTGGAGTCTGAGAGACAACAACATACTCTACACAGCAAACCCAAGAAAATCCTCCAATTCTCTTCCAGAACTAATAACTAAACTTAGTACACACCCTGGACTACCACAGTGAGCATGTGTGGGGGAGACCTCATGCCACTTGTGCCCAGCATTGTAAGTGAGCCCAGTGCCCAGCTATAAGGGGCAGAGAACAGCAGGGCTGGAGATAGAGAGGTGGGAGGAGGTGAAGACCTGGAACTAGGGGGCAGATCCAATTCTCTAGCTGGGTGCGGATAGCCTCCAAGGAGTCATAGGAGGCCTGCAGGGAGACACTAGTGGCCTAGGAGGGGACCCCGGGGCCTTGACGGGGAGCTCAGCAGCCTGAGGGGGAGGGGGCTCCCTTCAGGCTACATGAGAACCCTGAAGACCTGGACTGGGCCTCTGGCAGCGCAGTGTCAGGGTGGAGCCTGGTGGTCCGCAGGGCGACCCCATGGACTTGACCAGGCCCCCAGGAGCAGGTCCCAGGGGTGAAGCCCAGCGGTCCTGGGGTGACCTCACGGACTCGACGGAACCACTGGAAGTGCCTCAATGGGGCGGAGCCTGGCAGTTTGCCCCGGTGTCCCCAAAGACTCGTCCAGACTTTCTGATGAGCTGCATTGAGGCAGAGCCTGGAGGTTTACTGTGTAACCCCGCCTACTCGACCAGCCCCTGATGGCCTTCAGAGCTTGTCAATGGGGCTTGACCGTAGTGAACTGGGTTCCCTGCCTACCTACTGTCTTTGAGGAAAGGTGCTTTTCCGCCTCCTGCCATAGCAATCTGTGTACACCCATGTTTTTTACAGCACAATCTGAAGCAGCCATGTCTCCTCCCAATGTGAGAGCCCAAGGGAGTAAATAAACCCAACAGTAGTTATCACCAGAGGGAAGAGGACTGATAGGGTGGGAGTACAACGGAGATGAGGGTGAAGAAAACTGACTAATCAAACAAGCCCTCATCTGTATAACTGAGTAACAAAGACGAAGACAACCTGTAACACAGCATCCAGTGCTAATTCCCTACTATCTTCTCTATAATTTTGTATTTTCTGTATTGTTTTTGTGGTATTCTGGCTTATATGTCTCCATTCTTTAGTTTTTTAAATAAAAAAAAACAAAAACCCTTATAAATTATGTGTCCTGTATTAAATTGTTTCCCTTGCAAATGCTGACTACAATAATGCGCAAACCTTGGGAGCATATTTTTTGCCTGTACATGAAGCCTGCTTTTTCCCTCCTTATGAGACTCACAAATCCCACAGAACTCCATCTTCAAGGAAGCAGCACCATTTATACAAGTGCTGATGTGTACACATGTAAATGGCTTGCACCCTAACCCAGTCCACTGATGGTATTCTGACAGACACTAGGTGCACACATTCTAGGTCACTGGTCCTGAGGACACCTTCAAGACCACAGAAAAATTCCCAAGGCCAGGCCTGGATGTGCCTCTCTGGAAGCCTTGTACTCTGTTTTCTTGGAGTATGTACATTTGAAACTCTGCCTAATAAATCTATGTATTCCTCTCTCTCATGGATACACCCTGAAATGCTTTTCGGTGAGAAATCCTGCTCCATGGGTGGGATTAGTTCAAGTCCGCATCCCCTCTTTAGGGGACCTCCTTGCATCCACCTATGACTTCCCTGTCTCCTCCTGGCCAATGTATGCACTGCTTCCACAGTTAAATCTTTCTGAACCCCAAATCTAACAATATAACTGAAATCCCTGCTTAGAAACATAGCATGAGTTACATGTGGCCCACACCTGTAATCTCAGCACTCTGGAAGGCTGAGACAGGAGGATCACGAGTTCAAGCCCTGGCAGGACAACTTAGTGAGATCCTGTCTCAAAATAAAATAGAAATGTCTGAGGATGCAGCTCAGTGGTAATGTGCTTGCCTAACATGCAGAAGGCTCTAGACTCAATCCCTAGTACTTCACATATGCACAAGAAAACCCCAAAATACATACTTACAGGTCCCAGCATAAGAATACTGATTCTATTGGGGTAAAATAGGGCCAAGGAAATCTGGTGGGGTTTTTTGTTTTTGTTTTGTCTTTTTGAGACAGGGTCTCGCTATGTAGTTCAGGCTGGGCTTGAGCTCACTTTGTAGTCGAGGCTGGTCTTGACTCGCAACAATCCTCCTGCCTCAGCCTCCCAAGTGCTGGGATTACAGGCGTGCGCCACCATGCCTGTCGGAAATCTGTATTTTTATGAAGTTCCCTGGGAGCTTCTTATCAACCCAGTGTGAGGACCAGGGACCCAGTACCTGGAGGTTTCTTGTGGCTCTGTATCTTTACAGATGGCTTCTCTTCCTGAAGGGGCTTCTAGCCACCCTTTCTGTTAAATCTTAAGCATTCCTGTACGTCCTTAGAATGTCATCTCCTGGGGCTGGGGGTATAGCTCAGTGGCATGGTCCTGAGTTCGATCCCCAGTACGGGGGGGGGGCGGGGGTGGAATGTCATCTCCTGCTGGAAGCTGCCTTTGATACTTCTCTTCATGCAAACATAAATTATCTTGATCTCTTCCCTCACCTGGAACACTTTTTTTTTTTCTCACCCCCGGAATGCTAGGGTTATGGGCGTGAGTGTCCTCTTTTTAAATGTATTATTTCTACATATAATTACTTCGATATACACACACAACTTTTCACACTCCCTACTTTCAGTTAGCTGCTAGGATCCTGTTGCCACAGGTAATCTTGACTATAGGCACTGTTTTGTATTCCTAACTACCATACTTTTTAGGTTGAATTTTAATTATCTCCCCCTTAAAGTATGCTGTGGACTCTAGACTAGAGTGCCCAGATCTAGTTTCTTTCTGCTTGGAATTCTAAATATTTTAAATTCATTATTACCAAAAGAATCTTCCTAAGGGTCAGTTCTGATCTGCCATTCTCTTGCCTAAAATGTCTTTCACTGATTGTTGAACTGCTCACAAGTTCTTTACCCTGACACTAAAATCCTCTATATCCCGGCCTCCTTTCTATTACTCTGCCCTTCATGCTGTGCCCTTGACCTAGAAAACACTTTCTTCTTTTGCTTTTAGTGGCAAATGCCTTAATGTTTAAAGCTGATTTTTGTTGCTGCTGCTGTTGTTTTGGCTTTGGTGGGTTGTTTTGGTTTTGTTTTGTTTTGTTCTATTTTTTAGACAGGATCTCACTATGTAGTTCAGGCTGGCCTTGAACTCACATTGTAACCCAGGCTGATCTCAAACTTGCCAACGATCCTCCTGCCTCAGCCTCCTGAGTGCTGGGATTATAGGAGTGTGCCACCATGCCTGGGTAGCCCCTGCTTTAAAGTTCTTTTTTGTTTTGTTTTAGTTTTGTTTTTGGGGTCTTACTATGTAATCCAGGCTGGATCTGAACTCACTGTGTAGCCCAGGCTGGCCTTGAAATCACATTGATCCTTTTGCCTAAGACTCCTGAGTCCTGGGATTACAGGTGTGCACCACCATGCCCATTTTATGAACTAATGTTTTTAAACTAATGTTTTTTGTTATTGTTGGTTTTTTGTCTTTTTGAGACAGGGCCTCCATATGCAGTTCAGGCTGGCCTTGAACTCACTTTGTAGCCCAGGCTGGTCTTGAACTCACAACGATACTCCTGCCTCAGCCTCCCGGGTGCTGGGATTATAGACGTGCCACTTATGGCCAAAACTAATGTTTTTCAAACTAATATTTCAGGGAGATATTTAATCCAGAGGATTTACGATAACACACCTGAAACTCGCTGGCTTGTAAGCTTTCTAAAGGCAAAGACTGCTTATTATTACACGTACCCCCTGTAAAACTAACACAGTAACATCAACAGACAAATGTTCAAGTAATATTCTTGAAGCCAGGTGTGGCCATGCATGCCTCTGGGGCCAGAGAAGCTCACCTAATACCTTCAATAAGAGTCTGGAAGACTGAGAAAGGAAAATCTTAAATTGAAGCCCAGTCTGGGCAGCTTAGCAAGACCCTGACTCAAAATATTTAAAAAGGACTGAGGATGTAGTTCAGTGCAAAGGCCCTGAGTTCAACCCCTAATACCAAAGAAAGAAAAAAGTATATATGAAATATTGCTGAAGCATGATCCTGGATACATTAGTATCAACTATATTTGCTAAATGTTCAATATACCCGTGTTCTCAGGTTCAAGGAGCTTGGCCCTCAAGGGCTGACCCTGAGTAATTACACTGTCGCACGTAAGCGTTAAACTGCGAGGCGTAAACCGTAGTGTTCTTGCAAGAGGACTGCAGTTGGGATTCAGTATCTCCATTCCATTCACAAATGAATGACGCATCGGAAAACTGTTGAACACCACTTTGAAGCCCACTTTGACCTACAAGTTTTATTTCTGGACATCAATAATTTCCTGTTAACACTGCAAAGCTTAACCCTTTCCAGCCAGAATAAACGGTTTGTGTTCTATGGCTCTGCCCTTTGACATTCTGTAGCTCCCGGAGAACAAGGCAATGGAGGCAAAGGAATTCAGAGCCCACCCAGAAGCAAAAACGCCAAGGATAACAGCCCTGCCTCCGGGATCCTCTGCGGCCTTCCGATTGGTCCTTGTGGCTCAGTCTCTTTCGAGGTTGGTGTTCCAGCTTGCCCGTCACCTCTGTAGAACCCACTTTTAGCCAGTCACTATTGGTTGGTACTTACGTCATTGTCTCATCTATCCCATTCTTATTGGCTTCCACAGAAGGGGCGGATGCAACGTCACGGACAAGGGCCGCCATTTTAACTGAGCAATCATAGTGACAGGAGCCGAAGCAGCAGCTCAGGTTGTCCCCGTTTCCCCTCCCCCTTCCCGTCTCCGGTTGACTTCCCGGGCCCCCTTCACTCCAGCCCCGGTCCTGCCATGTCCCAGAAGCAAGAAGACGAGAACACTGCGGAAGAGACCGGCGAGGAGAAGCAGGTGAAATGGAGGGGGTGCAGGCGGGCTAACTAGGGCCGACCGTGGTGAGGCGGGAGACGGGTCTGTTACTAGTGCGGATTGGTCGCCATGGTCTCAGTCTCCGCAGGGGTTGGCTACTTCTTACGTCACGCGGGGTGAGCTCCAACAAGGTCTGCTGCTTTGGCGCTGGTTGGTTAGGTCGGTTGTCAGTCAGTGGCGTGTCCTTCTTGATTGGCCAAGAAACCTAGCGCTCAAACCGAGGAAGATATGCTATAATTGGCTGAGCTTGGGTGTGGGCGGGGATTTGGAAAGATCAGGTGAATGAAAGGGGGCTAGTGGTCGTAGGTTGCCAGGTGTTTTTCTATTAGTAGAGGTAGTCAGGCTGGGTTTTGCAAATTTAAACCGCGTGAAGGTGCAGGTCGAGGTAAAGACGTTTAAAAAGGACCAGCATTGGGGGAGGGAGAGAATTATGATCGCGGCTATTTTAAGGCGACAACTTTCTCGAGAGACCGATTTTGGTAGGTAGGGGTCATCGGTTCACCGTTAATGCGGACCGAACGAGACTGAAGCGGACTAGAGTTCCAGGTGGAGCCTACGCCTGGAAAAGATGCTGGCAGAGACGTGACGAGAAGACACCACCCTCTTCCCACAGACTTGGGATTTGGTCCACATACGATTCTGTGGGGAAAATATTAACACCAAATGAACTCCTTCTTGAGTTCGTATTTTATTTGAAACATTTAGTACTAGGTTCAGAGACTCCTGAGTACATGTGGTATTAAATCTGTACATGATTATCAAAGAAATATCTAATAAGAGTCATACATTGACTTAAGAGTCTTAAAAACAAACAAACAAACAAACCAGCAGGGCGCACGCGGAGCCGCAGAGCAGCAGAGCGCAGTGAGCGCCCCTGCAAGGCCTTGGTGCTGTCTTGCTCTTCCCTAGACTCCCACCCCGCCCCCAGGCTAAGCTCTGGTTGTTGTGGTGAAACTAGTGAGTAAATACCAGGGAACTCCGTTTCTTACTTCCCCTGAGGTGAAACAGCGTTGTCTGAATTGTTTAGCTATCGCCCTGCTGCCACAGTATGTGCAGAAAAGTGGAAGCAGGGCTGTGCCATTACTCAGACAGAGAATTTTGAAGAAGTTCACGTGCCCCTATCCTCCACAGAGAGAATTACCAGAGCTTAGGCTTTGAATAAAGAGGAAACGTGTCAGAAGATCTCTCCCCTCTGATTGCCCGTTTGGCTGCGGGGTGCCCTCCTGCCCATTTTGTGTCACCAGCAGCCCTGACGAGCTCTTGCTTTCTCTCAGTCTCTCCTGTCCTCTGTGGTGCATGAGCTACAACCCACTGTAGGACTCAGGTATTGTTTAGGTGTGAACTTTAACTTGGCCCTCGTAGACCACTGGGGTGGTTTCTTGGGTGTAGTGTGCAAAGCAGCTTGTTTTTTTCCTCTCACAATTCAGTTGTGAGCTTTAGCGGTTTGAAAAAGATCTTTCAGAGCAAAGCAGGCCTGGTGAAGTGGTGCACGCCTGCAGTCCCAGCACTCACTGAGGGTTCTAAGCCAGCCTGGGCCCTGGCTCAAAACAAGAAAAAAACAGGTAGAGATAACATTGGGAGGGGGTACCAGGAATCAAACTCATGACCTCGAGCTTGGCAGGTAGGCGCTGTGCTGCTGAGCTGCATCCCTGGCCCAGAGATAACATGTTTACAAGCGGGTGGGTCTCCAGGGAAAGCTGTTATTAGATATTAGAAGCTGTCACCAAGTGGCGGCGCACGGCTATGATCCCAGCACTCAGGAGGTGGAGGCTGAGGCAGGAGGATCATTGCAAGTTCAAGACCAGCCTTGGCTACAAAGTGAGCTCAAAGCCAGCCTTGACTACATAGCAAGACCCTGTCTCAAAAAGACAAAAAAAAAAAAAAAGAGAGAGAGAGAGAGAAGCTGTTGTTTCTTGGTCTTTTTTATTTATTCTTTGTTTCCTTCAGGATACACAGGAGAAAGAAGGTATTCTTCCTGAGAGAGCTGAGGAAGCAAAGCTAAAGGCCAAATATCCAAGCCTAGGACAAAAGCCTGGAGGCTCTGACTTCCTCATGAAGAGACTCCAGAAAGGGGTATGGTGCAACACAATCTGTTATCCTTTCACGTGGAGCCAGGGGTCTCTAAGCGTGTCCAGGTTCATCTGTTTAATTTTTCTGGAGGTTTTGTTGTTGGACACTAATAGAGAGGAATTAAAATGTGAAGAGAGGACCACAAAGCATTATAAACCCTTGATATGGTGTCAGTTTTCTTCTGAGAACACAGAGAACACTAAGGTAAAATGGAGGGGCATTTGGCGCGTGGTAGAAAGGGGGGTGGGTGTTGGAGACCAGAAATGCAGGGTGCCCCAGGTATTTTCCTGTTTATTTATTTATTTTTTTTAATTTTATTTTTTTGCGGTACTAGGGATCGAACTCAGGACCTTGTGCTTGCCAGGCAAGCACTTATTCCACTGAGCTATATCCCCAGCCCTATTTTCCTGTTTAGATGGCAAGATTTGGGGACTCTGATTTTTAGAAATTAGATATAAATTTGGGGATGTATTGTTTCAGAAAAAAATCAGTCTATCTGTCCTATAGAAATCCTCAACTTGAAATAAGTAGATTTTTTCAGACCCTTGGAGTCAGTGCCAGCCACCAACTACATTCCCTTAGGAGACTTGCTCCCCGTCCAGGGCGGCCCTCCTGAACCACGAGACCTGTCTTCATAGCCGTCTGGCTCCTGATCAGGTTCCTCAGTGCCCAGAGGTCCCTTACCCAGCCAAGGGACTATGAGACATTAAACTAGAGTGTGTGCTTCTCTGTGGGTGAAACGGACAGTGAGACAGATTCCTGTGGAGAAGCCCAATTATTCAGTCTTAGTCACTGATGATAATGTGCTGCTGATTTGCAGCTCACCTCGTCATGGGCAAGGCAGGCGTGGGCAGGCTGTCACAGCCGTGGAACATGTGTGGGAGTGGCGGGAGGCTGGGAAACACATTATCCTTATGAACAAGCTTGGTTTCTATTCCTGGTCTGAGAGAACAATTTTTAGTTTCGAGGTTGTTGGCTTGAGACCAATCTGCTTGCTGGTGGCTGGGCGCGCCCTGGGCCGGCCTTCTGTGTACCGCAGTGGTCTCTCCCCAGCACCGAGCCATTGCTCTGCACTCGGCAGTGCCCTCCGTGAGCCTCGCCGAGTGAAGTGAGAGATGATGGTTGAACTGTCCTGCACTGAATAAGACACAGAGGATGTAGAAGCTGTCCTTTGACTGTAAAATTACATATTCTTTCTGGAAAATCCATTCTGTACCTGGAAGAGTGAGAACACATTGGCGAGAAGACATGTTTGTAAAATTAATATTAAACTACATAGGCATAAGAAAGACTTACTTGAAAGATCTGAATGTGTTTGAAGGTTTATAATAAATGTCTCTGCTTTTGACAAATGCCAGAGCTCCTCACTTACCTAAACTTCCCCTTTTGTCTCTTAGCAAAAGTACTTTGACTCAGGAGACTACAACATGGCCAAAGCCAAGATGAAGAATAAGCAGCTGCCAAGTGCAGGACCAGACAAGAACCTGGTGACTGGTGACCACATCCCCACCCCCCAGGACCTGCCCCAGAGAAAGTCCTCCCTCGTCACCAGCAAGCTTGCGGGGTAACCTGGGCCCTCTCTGCTCCCCTTCCTCACCCACTGGACTTCTCTGTGTCGTAGGCAGGGATGGAAGGGGCCCCTAGCCAGGTCTCTCAGCTTGCTAGCCAGGAAAGACTGACCCTGCTGGGGGCTGCTGAGAGGGTGCTGTGGGCTGAAGAGGGGCTCAAATTCGCTTCTTTGGTTAAATGGAGACTTCCATTCCCTCATTCTAGCCCAGGTCGGGGCGTGGCAGGAGGAAAGACAAGGGTTGGATAATGCTGCAGACTCATTTTCTTCCATGAAAAGCTGAGGAGATAGCTTTCTTCTTCAGGAAGAGTGTGCCCCAAAGTGGTTAGGCTGAGCCCTGGGAGTACGTGGCAGTTGCATCCCAAGACTAAGCTGACACAGTTGCGAAAGGCAGACTGAATGAGACGTGTGTTCTGTGCTTCTAAATGTTTTGTTCCTTAGGCTTCTGCTGCTTCATGTTTCCATTGTGGCAGGTGGAAAGGGCCCTCGGAAAGGGAAACTGACCTGCTTGCCTGAGGCTCTAGTGCCTATTACCCCCCTTTATTTAGTGGCAAACATGATTCGTAAAGACAGGCACCTTCTCTCTCTCCTCCAGGGTGCTGCTTTTGAGTGTTTGTGGGATGGTAGGGAAGAGCACTGGCTGAGGAGTCAGAATGCCTGGTGTCTAGTTCCACTCAGCCTTGGTAGTACTGACGAGTAACCTTGGCAAGTCAGTTAGCCTCTCAGGATTTCTGTTTCCTCTCCATTAAAATGGAGTTAGGTCTGTGTAAGATTGATCTAGATTCTAAAATCCTGTACCTGCCAGCAGAAAAACTGTAAAACTAAAAGTGAAGATGCCCATGAGTGAGCCTCCATTTCTAATCCTGGAAAGTGCCCAGACAGGAATCACTTGTAGGCTATATGGGGAAGGAGGATGTTTGTGACTGGAGGGCATAAATTCAGGCAACAGAACCTCATAGGTATCATAGTTTTGAGGTTAAGAAAAATTATTAAGAAGCTAGCTATGGGGCTGGGGATATAGCTCAGTGGAGTAAGTGCTTGCCTAGCAAGCGCAGGGTCCTGAGTTCGATCCCCAGTACCGCAAAAAAAAAAAAAAAAAAAAAAAAAAAGCTAGCCATGGAGCCAGGTGCACTGGCACACCTGAGAAGTGAGGTAGGCTAAGACAGGAGGGTCCTGAGTTCAAGTCCTATGCGGGCAGTTTGAAAAGGGCTGGGAATGTAGCTCAGTGGTAGAACTCCCCCAGGTTTGATCCCTAGTACAAAAAGAAAGTCAACAGAATTTTGTCTCTGACACCACCCACTTTCCTGGCCTCCATCTAGACCTTAGCCACCAGAAAGCTTCTCAGGCCGCAGAGCTGAGGAAACACGCTTGGTCCTGTCCATGTGGTGGACCACTGTAATCAGGGCCAGCAGGGTTAGGGAGACGAGAGAGAAGGGGTAAGCGGAGGCGCAGTGCTGCTGCAGGGTGCACAGCAGGTCCTTAGGGGGCAACCTAGGGAAATGGGGAGATTGAGGCAGAAGGACTGGGCAGGCTGCCTGCTTAGAGCTCGGTGACCCAGCGCCCACGTGAGGAGGGCGGGTAGCAGGCGGAGGAGAAGGTGTGCTGGCGGCATCTGCAGTCTCATCGCTGGTCTGGCCTGAAGCTTCAGAGTGCTACCTGTAGCTGTGACGAAGAGGGCCAGGGTGAGAAGTAACTATGGGAGAGAGCAGGGTTCTGGCCTCCTCTTGCCCTTCCAGCTCACAAACCCTGAGCGCCGGCCACTTGCCCGCTGAGGGTGACTGGCCAGCGCGTTGCCGGGGCGGGGCGAGGTCTGTGTGTCTCCCGCCTTCGGCTCCTGGGCTGTGGTCCGGTTGGGATGGGAGAAGGTTGGTGAGAGAGGGAGCAGAGACAGCAGGGCCCCTGGAGCCCCCCACCCCCGCCCCGTGACCGTCACTTGTAATTGTATAGAATTCTGTGTGTTTCTTGCTCCATCCCTTCATGCTGTCACCCTTAGCCTAAAGTCCATGTGGGACGGGGAAAGTGCCACACACCACTGTGTGGTCTCCTCAGCTGCCCCGGCCATGTTGTACATGGATATGTCATGTTATTATATATATAAATATATATATAATTTTGTACGTTTTCTTCATCTCTGATCTGCTCGAATTGTGTACTTTTTTCTTTTCTGTCTGAGTTGCCTTCTATTGGTCAGTTTGAGTCCTCAAGACTGATGTTCACAGTGAGTCCGGTTTTCAGAAAGTAACAGAAGGAACAGGGAACTCATACGAACTGATAGTCTCTCTACCTGGCCGTCTTCAAGGCTAAGAAAACAGACTATATTCTGTATTTGCCACCTGTTTCCGCAGCATGGAGTATGTAGCTTCCTTAGCAAGGAAGGTTGACTTGAAAACTGCTCTGATTAAACCTAGATTATTAAATCACTCAGCATGTGTGTGACTGGCCCTGGCTTCCGCACAGTGCCCCAGGCCATCACAGAGCGGCCTCGGGTCCATGCCCAGAGTGACCATGTCCCTGGCTCTCACACCACGCCTGCCTTCAGCCAGACACCTCACTCCCCAGAAACCTCCAGTGACTTTAGTCTTGTTTAAAGAATTGCTTCTCTGTGTGTGTTTCCATGAGTATCTCAAAAAAAAAGGCAAAAATCCCTGTTTGTGGATAGCAAAAGACTGCAGTTTCCTTTCCTTGTTCATTTCTTGCAACTCCCTTGTGGATAAGATTGAGGTGCGGGCCAGGCAGCCTGACTGAGTGTAGCGGGATCATGGGGCGGAAACTGCAACGGGCTTCAAGGGTTTTTCCCCTATTACTTGACAGTGTTCTGTTTTGTTTGTTTTCTGTGTTCATCCGCAGTGGCCAAGTTGAATGACGCTGCCCGGGGCTCCGCCAGATCCCGAGACGCTGCCCCCCGGGTCCGCGCTGGCTCCTGCCCCTCCCTGCTTTTGTAGCAGGGTCAGGAGGCGGCTTGGGTGCGGGCTGGAGAGGCAGAAGCCCCTGCCCGTTGGTGTCCCAGCGCATGGAGCCCCTTGGGCTGAGCACCAAGACCTTGAACCTTTTTTTGTTTTACCTTTTTTTTCCAAATAGCTATTGGGAGAAATCTCAAAAATTCCAGGGGTGGGGTTGACGGGTGGGGTGGGAGATTCGGGTGAATATGATTTAGAGATGATAAAAACGTCCCTGGCTGCCCTCCCCCTTAACCGAGTGCTTGGCATGGGGTCAGTGGAGGTGGGGAGGCTGAGCCAACTGACAGGGCCTAATTCAGACAAACACCTTGTGTGGTTGTGGCTGGAGACGTGAGGTCAGATAAAAGCAGCTGTTGATCTACAGACAACAGACGCAAACAGCTCCTCTGATTCTGTAGAGCAGGCTGAGAACTCAATGTTAATTGTTCGTAAAAAAAAAAAAAAAGAAAGAAAAAAAAACTGTCCCTGAACTAGATTTGTTACCGGGGAAAGGGCGGTGAGTGTGGGGAGCCCCACAGAGCCCAGGGACTTTTTCAGTATTTGAAATAAAAAACAAAAAGACCCATGGAAAACCCAACCTAGAAACACTCTGAAGCAGTTGGTGTGTTTTATTGGGGCCTGGGACGGGAAGAAAACACTGAAGACACCACTTAGGGGAGAAGCTGGTTTGGGGCCCCGAGTTTCCGAGGAACCCCGCCCGGGGCCTTTAGTGTGGGATGCGGCTGGATTCCCCGTTTCCTACACGCAAGAGAGCGGGTGCGGAGCGCCAGCAGTCGGGCCAGGCTCTTCCTCAGCCCTGTCCGCCCTTTGTTTCTATGGCTAACGCAGATGGGTCAACTTCAGGCGGTAGCTCACAAAATGAAAGATTTAGAGACGTGATCGAAATGGCTTATTGTCCCCTAAAGCTTGGCCCAGGCCCAGCAAAACAAAGTCCATTCATTTTCTCTCTCTGTGTTCCTTTCCTGCGTAAGTTCCCCTGCGCTTGTGAAGGAGCGCTGTGACCGCAAGTGGTAAGCCAAAGAAATGTCTTTCTGCTTGTGCCCAGCAGGAGGCAGTCACTTCTTTACTTGTGATTTCCCAGTGTGCTCCCAGGGAGCCTGCCTGCTACGGAAAGGAGTTAAAAGCTGCTTGTGAGGGCTGAGGGTGCAGCTCAGGGTGAAGACAGAGCCCTGGGTTCACCCCTAGGATGGGGGCGAGGGCTGCATAGAATGTGATGTGCAAAAGGAAGATCATCAGAGGAAAAAAGGGCCCCTCTGCCACCACCTAATACACACAAGCAATAGGTTGGAGCTTCTCGCCCATTTTGACCAGCTTTGGTTGGGAGAGTTGATCAGGGTATTTCTCCAAATATGATGGCTTTTTAAATGATTATGCTTCAAGGAAGATAAAGTCCAGATGACACAGTCAGAGAAATCCTGTTGTACTGGGGGTAGGCAGCACTTTCTAAACTGGAAAGAGTCTTACTCTCAGTGTATGACTCATTCTTTCTCCTTAATTAGAAGCTTTCCAAATAAATTTTTCAATACTCGGGTGTGCTGACTGGCTGTCTCCTGATTGAGCTGGGGGATTGCCCTGGTTGCCTTTCCGAACAGCACTAAGAGGTGGTGTGGGTATGTGTTAAAGGTTCTCTGCCTTTGGAGAGTCTGTGGTCTTGCTGGAGGACACAGTACTTATACGGCTGTGTGCTCTGCAGTGTTTATTTCATCTTAAGACAGCACCCAACTCCCTTACTTTCCAGGTGAAGAAATTGAATTATGTAAATTACTTACAAGATGGCAAAGCTAGTTAGCTGAAAAGCTTCAATTAGTACCTGTATTTTTAATATGTATTTATGGGTTCCTATTTTTTTCTCTCTCTCTTTTTGAGGCAGGGTCTTGCTATGCAGTTCAGGCTGGCCTCGACTCACTTTGTAGCCCAGGCTGGTCTTTTTTTTTTTTTTTTTTTTTGGCGGTACTGGGGATCTAACTCAGGACCCTGCACTTGCTAGGCAGGCACTTATTCCACTGAGCTATATCCCCAGCCCCCAGGCTGGTCTTAAACTTGCAGCGATCCTCCTGCCTCAGCCTCCTGAGCACTGGGATTACAGGTGTGTGCCACCATACCCAGCTATCTAATTTTTTATTATATGAAAGAATGGAACAGAATTTCATAAATAACAAGAGACTAGCAGTAGCTACCACACTGCGTCCCGACGCCATGAAGCCCTTGTTGAGCAGCTCACCTCAGGCGCACCCTGCTCAACCAGAGCAGCTCTCACCTCTCCTTGTTTCTTCATCTTCAGATAAATTGTCTTTTAATTAAAAAGAAAAGTAGTTACTTGTGCTTGTACAAGTCCTCAGTTCAAAATTCCTGGTACCCAACCCCCCCCCCAAAAAAAAGCAAAAAACAGGGCAGTGACTTACTAGTAAAGATAATGTAGGATCTCCCTAGATTATGGGGTTTTTCCTAGTAGTAGGGATCAAACCTAGGGTTTCCTATGTGTTAGCCAGGCACTCATATTTTGAGACAGTCCCTAAACTGCCCAGGCAGGTCTCAAACTTGCAATCCTCCTACCTCCCCCTCCCAAGTAGCTTGGATTACACCATACACTGCTTTAAATATTTTTAATTCACAAGTAATTTTTTATTTTGTTTGTTTGAGATGGGGACTTACTATGTAGTTTAGGCTGGTCTTGAACTCACTGTGTATCACAGGCTGGCATCAAAACTCGGTGAAGTGCTGGCTGTGGTGGCACATACTTGTAATCCCAGCACTTGGGAGGCTGAAGCAGAAGGATTGTAGTGAGTTCGAGGCCAGCCTGGGCTACATAAGTGAATCAAGGCCAGACTGAACCGCACAGTGAGACCCTGTCTCAAGAAAGAAAAAAAAAAAAACACAGTAATCCACCTGCCTCAACTTCCTGACTGCTAGGATAATAGATGTCTAGCTCACAAGTAATTTTTTAAAACTATATAATTGGAAATATTAACTGTTAATATGTAAATAATGTAAGAGATGTTGTTTTCCCCAGAAAAACTTACAGCCTCATTGAGGCATTACCTCAAAAGTAAGACAATGTGGGGTGGGGGGAGATATAGCTCAGTGGCTTAAGCAGCTGCCTGGCAAGCGCAAGGTCCTGAGTTCGATTCCTGGTACCAAAAAAAGACAAGTGTGAGTAGTCAGGCAGAATTCTGAGAAGAGAAAATCCAATATTATGTGAATATTACCAGGAAAAAGTAGAAATTAAATAGAGCCTGGCTTGGTGGTGCACACCTGTGACCCCAGCCCTCAGGAGGCTGAGGGTTACTGTGAGTTTGAAGCCAGCCTGGGCAACAAAATGAGCTCAAGGCCAGCTGAACTGTACAGTAAAACCCTGTCTCAAAAAGACCAAAAACAAAAGCAGGAAGGAAGGAAAGAAAAAAAAAAGAACAGAAACTCAAACAATAGGTAATATTTAAAGTCCAGGGCCGGGGATATGGCACTGCAAAAAAAAGAAAAAGTCCAGTTTACCTGGGTCCAATGGCACATGCTTGTCATCCTAGCAACTCAGGCTGAAGCAGGGGGATCCTAAGTTTGGGACCAGTCTCCACATTAGATCCTGGCTCAAGATGTAAACATACAAAATTCTGGGATGTAGCTGTACACTTACCAGGTTTGCTGTCCAGGGCTACAAAATGAAGTCCATGGCACATGGTGGTGCATGCCCATAATCCCACCAGTCTGGGAGAGAGGCTGAGGGTTGCTGTGAACTTGAAGCCTGAGTTACCTGTTCAAGTCCAGCCTGGGCTATGTAGTGACACCCTTAGTAACTACAATATCCAGTTTAGTTACCACGGGGTCCCCACAGCACACCAGGCCTTGTGCTAAGGTGAATGGTTTACGTCTGCTGCTTCAAGGGGATTGTCCTGGTGGGGAGCCGCACATGAAAACACTGGTGGGGGCTGGCCACAAAGAACAAGCAACTAAGAGTGATCACCGGGTATTCTGAGTGCTGCCATTTTTCAGGCCTGTGCTACATGCATCATCTAGGTGCACTTACTGCCCGCAGTGGTATGGTGTAGGAACTCGGGGTGTGTGTGTGTGTGTTACAGGGACTGAACTGGGTGTACTTACTGCCTGCAGTGGTATGGTGTAGGAACTCGGTTGTGTGTGTGTGTGTGTGTGTGTGACGGACTGAACCGGAACCTCAAGGTGGGTGGGTGGGGTGTGTTACAGGGACTGAACCAGGACCTTGGTGTGTTACAGGGACTGAACCGGGGCTGCTGCAACACTCAGCTAATCTCTAGCTCTTTAAAATTTTATTTTTTGAGGCAGGGCTTCATAAATTCTCTAAGAGGGGTTGAACTTTTAATCCTTCTGCCCCAAGTGCCCAAGGAGCTGGGATTATAGGCATATGTACCCATGTCTGGCAGGCTGCCTGGGTTTAAATCCTGGCTTTGGCAGGAAACGGTGGTGCGTATCTATAATCCCATCTACTCAGGCGGCTGAGCAAGGAAGATGGCAAGTTCAAGGTCAGCCTTGGCAGTTTAGCAGGACCCTGTCTCAGAGTAACAAAACAGAAAGAGGAAAATGGTCAGGGATGTAGCTCAGTGGTAGAGCAGCCCTGGTCAATCCCCAGTAGCACCAACAACCCTTATTTTTGCTGGTTTTTTTAATAATTCTGGGCAAATCTCTTAAACTCTCTGTCTTAATTTACTTACTTGCAACGTAGGAATAGGGTGGTATCTCCTGGAGAGGGCTATGACGAGGAACAGAGATGGCTGTAGAATCCTCACTTCAGGGGCTGCTGCAGGTGCGGGATACTGTTCCTGTCATCGAGAAATCTCCAGTCTACAGGGAGAGACAGTAGAGACAGGCAGACGCCAATACAGAGATTCAGTGCTACAGGGGGCAAACAATATTCCAGAAATAGGGCAGGGGCCCCAGTTGATTTGAGAAGGTAGGGGAAGGACAGGAAAGTCCTCTCAAGGGAAAGAGTAAGATTTATTCAGGAAAATAGGTTACATTAGGAGTGGGTCTTCATACATCCCTGTTCTTGGGTAGGCAGAACCGACACTGCTAAATTGGCCTTGCTCCCAAAAGTGATACAGACAACGCAGTCAGAATACCAACAGCAGGGGCTGGGGATATAGCTCAGTGGAATAAGTGCCTGCCTAGCAAGCAAGCACAGGGTCCTGAGTTCGATCCCCAGTACTGCAGAAAAAAAAGAAAGAAAAGAAAGGCTTCTTACGTGACAAATATAAAGATATTAAAAAAAAAAAAAGAAAAAAGAATACCAACAGCAAAAGAAAAGCTGGCTAATCAAAGTCTAGCAAAACAAAGGGGGCCAGGGATGTAGCTCAGTGGAATAAGCACCTGCCTGGCAAGTGCAAGGTCCTGAGTTCTATCCCCAGTGCCCCCCCAACACACATGAAAAGCTAGGCTAATCAAAATACCAACAGCATTCTTCACAAAACTAGAAAAACAATTCTAAAATGTGTATGGAACTGGAAGCAATCATATGCAGAGCAAGAAGAGCAAAACAAGCCATCACAATCGCACATTTCAAGTTATATTGCAAAGCTACATTTAAAAAAAACAGTATGAAAAAAAAAAAAAAAATAAATAAATAAATAAATAAAACAGTATGAGGGCCAGGCAAGGTGGCTCACACCTGCAATCCCAGCACCTGGGAGGCAGAAGCAGAAGGATCAGCACAAATTGGAGGCCAGCCAAGGCTACGTGGTGAGTCAATGCCAGCCTGAACTGCACAGCGAGACCAAGTCTTAAAAACAAAAGCAAACAGCGAAACACTCCCTAGTGTAGCACCGGCACAAATGCAGACGTGGACCAGTGGGACAGAGTAGAGGCTGCAGGTCTTTAACAAAGGAGCCAAACCGCATGCTAGACAAAAGCTAGCTCCTCTAAGAAATAGAGCTGGGAATATTGGCTGTTCACATGTGGAAGAATGAATTTCAGACCTGTATGTCTTACCCTGTACTAGAATCAAAATGGATCAAAGACCTAGATATAAAAACAAACACTGCGCTTTTCCAGCAGTGACAACTTCCTGGGGGAACAGGCCTCTCACAAAAGATCTTCCTTTCTGGAGGAGGAGAATCAGCACTCGTAGAAGCACGTGGTGTGGAGCCCCAATTCCTGCTCCGTGGCAGTGAGTGCCCATGCCGTCTAGTGCTGTAAAGTTACAGGCTTGAGCCGTGCACTGATGGTAGCTCTATGTGTTGGCTGCTCCGCTGTCCTCTGCCAGCTAATGGGGAAAAGCAGGGCTCACAGAAGGGTGCTCCTGCAGGAGGAAGCAGCACTAAAAGTACTCTGAATCAGGATGAATGGGAAGCCGTCCCAATAAACACATTTTGGATTTTTAAAAGAACCCTCAATCACTGGGGAGAAAAAAAAAAAAGAACCCTGAATCCGCTGAAAGATAAGCTAAGTAAAACTCTTACAGACATAAGATCCCAACTGCACAAGTAGTAATGCCAACAATCAACAAATAGGATTATATCAAATTTTCAAGTTTCTAAGGCAGGTGTGGTGGCACACCTGTAGTCCCAGTACTTGGGAGGCTGAGGCAGGAGGATCCCCATGTGTTTAAGAGGCCAACCTGGGTTATGTAAGTGAATTTGAGGCCGGTCTGCCCTACATGACAAAACCCTATCTGTCTCAAAAAGAGTTTCTGAACAGAAAGGAAACAGTCAACAGTGGGAAGAGACAACCTACAGAATGGGGAAAAAATTTACCGGCTACTACTCAGAGGACTAATTCTAGACTGGACTCAACCCTTTCTACTTCCCCTCCCCTCTCTCCTGCTTCCTTGCGTCCTGATTCCCTCCTGACCTCCACAGTCTCTCTCTGTCCTACCAGCTGTCTGTAAATTCTCTAAGTTTCTCACATGAGACACTCAAACAATTAGGTCCCCCCAAATTGAGACCCCCAAAAAAGGCTGTTGACATGAATAGATAAATACAAATGCCCAGTAAGTACATGAAAAAAAAGTTCATCATCTTTGACCATTAGAGAAATGCACATTAAAACCACTGAGAGTCCCTCTTATTCCAGAAAGAATGTCTGTCATGGAGAACTCAGAAAACAAGTGCTGGTGAGCCTGTGGGGTGAACGGGGCCCTTCCGCGTTATCGGTGAGAGTGTAAACCAGCACGGCCACTGTGGAAATCAGCATGGAGACTCCTCAGAAAACTACAGTCAGACATTGCATTTGGCTCAATTACTGCCCTTCTAGCTGTCTTCCCAAAAGTTAAAGGCATCTCATTAAAGACACACACGGAGGGCGCTGTTCTGGCGCGTGGTGGCCCACCCTCATGCTTAGGGTGTACTTCTTTCCCTACTTTTTCTTGGTCCAATCCTTTTCTACCTTCAATAAAACTTTGCTACCATTAATAAATGAACTGACACATTGAACTGACCCTGGTGGTGCCTGCCTATAATCACACCACTTGAGGGGCTGAGGCAGGAGGCTCACCACAAGTTTGAGACCAACCTGGGGTACATAGTTCACAGCCAGCCTGAACTATAATAACAAAACCTTGGCTCAAACTGCCCCCAAAATAAAGCAACACTGTGCATAGCTGAACTTGGAAGCAGCCCTTTTGCCTATCACCAGATAAACGGCCGGGGAAACCACGGGATGTGTATGTAACAGAGTGTTACTTTGCCATAAAGGAAAGTAAATTCAAGTCATTTGTGGGAAAATGCAGGCACCTTGAACCGTAATGCCGAGTGGAATGGTCAGATCAAGGAGGTTAAATATCACAGTTTCTTGTATGTGAGAAACTCAAAGTATAACTTAGAGTAACACAGATGGTAGGAAATAGGGAGGCAGACTTTGTGGAGGCAGGAAGGGAGATGGGGTGGGAGGAGAGAGCGAAGAGGGGAGGGGAAGTAAAAGCGTTGGATTACAGTGTATGTCCCTGTCCCCATGGGGATTATAGTCCGTGCTGTAAACATACACTGTGCCGGAAGAGAAAGTGAAGAAGAAACAAGTCTTTCAAATAAAAACGCTATTGCTGGGCATGGTAGCGCACACCTGTAATCCTAATGCTGGGGAGGCTGAGTTTGAGGCCAGCCTAGGCTACATAGTAAGTTCCAGACCAGTCTGAGCTACATAGCAAAACCCTGTCCAAAACAAACAAACAGGAATGAAAAAGCTATGTAAAAGATTCAGAGGCACCACACTGTGGAAACAATATGTACTGTAGCAGGCGTGCAAGGGGTGAAACCAGGGGTAGGCAGAAGGCGGCAAGGAAGGGCCTCTGGGCTTTATCCTGGAGGCAGAGTTTGCAGAGCTTGAGCAAGGGGCTTTGGGAGTGCAGCTCAGTGGTAAACCACCAGCCCAGCACATGCGAGCCTCTGGGTTCAATCACCAGTACCAAAAAGTACAATTTTTTTTTTTGAGCAAGTTAAGGACATGATAAAATTGGCTCTTTAGAATAATCTTTCTAGCTGGGCACACGCCTATAATCCCAGTACTTGGGAGACTGAGGCAGGAGGATTGCTGTGAGTTCAAGGCCAGTCTGAACTGTGTAGTGAGACACTGTCTCAAAAAGACAAAAAAAAAGAAGAATAATATTTCTGCCAGGTGGTGGCGCAGGCCTGTAATCCTAGCACTTGAGAGGCTGAGGAAGAAGGACCATCATGAGCTCAAGGCCAGCCTGGGCTACACAGTGAGTTCAAACCCAACCTGAATTGCATAGTGTGACCCTGTGTCAAACAACAGTCCCAGCACTCCTATAATCCCAACACTCAGGAGGCTGAGGCAGGAGGATTGTTGGGAGTTCCAGACTAGCCTAGGCTACAAAGTGAGCTCAAGGCCAGCCTGAACTGCAGAGACAAAAAGACAAAAAATTAAAATAAGAACTGATCAACAACAAAAGAATAATTTCTCTGGCTCAGTATAGTGGTGCACACCTGTAATCCCTGCACTCAGGAGGCTGAGGAAGATAGATCACCATGAGTTCAAGGCCAGCCTAACTACATAGTGAGGCCCTGTCTCAATAATCTTTCTGGCTGCACTGTGAGGAGAAGACTGGGGAGGCTAAAATCTGTGTGCTGGTGGTGTTGGTGATGAGATGAAGAGTTGAGGTGCTGTGGCTGGTGTGAGGAGGCAGGCTTCAGCTTCGGCATAGCCAGTGAGTAATAACAGAGCATCTGCCACGGCTGGTGTCTAGGTGTCCTGCAAAGCCTCCTGCAGTCATTGGTGGGGCTTTTCAGAGGTGGCTGGGTCTAGAGCTTGTGCCGCGGGGCTTGTACTTGGGGGGGGGCGTGAGTGCTGCAGAAGGCACAGCAGGGGCTGCTGTTAGCTCTTACCACTTGCTGCTTCTTCTATACTTTGCTGCTCTGCTGCCGCCTGCCTGCCATGAGCTGCTTCTCCCTGCAGCGCCCTCTGCCGTGCCACCCTGCCTTGGAGCCAGTGACGATGGGCTGAGAACCCTAGGACCTGTGAGCCGAATAAACCCCTCCTCCTCTAACTTTGGGTGTTGGATATTTTGTCTCAGCAACAAGAAAAGTGACCAAGACATCACCTAAGTGAAAAATCCTACACTGTGGTGATGCCGGCCCTGCCTGTCATCCCACCTCCTTGGACAGCTGAGGCAGGAGGACTGCAAGTTTGCAGACAGGCTGGGCGAGTCCAGGCAACTTAAACCCTTTCTCATTCATAAATAAGTAAGTAAATAAATAAATAAAGGGGAGCTGGGTAACTCAGTGCTCCCTGAGTTCAATCTCCATTACTGAGATGGAAAAAACCAGTAAAGCTGCTCAGTGAAAGCACAGAGAGGGGAGCGCTAAACTTAATGAAGCTAACATTTCAGCAGAGACTGGAGAAAAGAAGCCAGTGAAACAGAAGGACATAGGGCCCTAAGACAAGAGCTAAGTGGAAAAGCTGCCATCAGCCATCAGGGTAGGGCTGCGTGGCAGGCGTAGCGGCACGCCTGTAATCCCAGTGTGCGAGAATCAGCGCAGGAGGGTTGCCATAAGTCCGAGGCGAGACTGGTCTACGTAGCAAGTTGAGTTTAAGGCCATTCTGAGTTGCATAACAAAATCCTGTCTCAAAAAATAATAATAGTATAGAACTCTTTTTTTTTTTTTTGAGACAGGGCCTCACAATACAGTGCAGGCTATCCTTGAGCTCACTTTGTAGCCCAGGCTGATTGCCAACTTGCAATGATCCTCCTGCCTCAGTCTCCCAAGTGCTGGGATTACAGGTGTGCACCACTGGGCCCAGCAATAGTATAGAACTCTATAGGACATTAAATGAGGTAAAGAATGAAATCATCTTGGGAGGCTGAGGCAGGAGGATCGTTGTGAGTTCAAGACCAGCCTAGGCTACAAAGTGAGCTCAAGGCCACCCTGAATTACAAAGTGAGACCCTGTCTCAAAAAAAATAATGAAATCATCTCAACCTATGAAATTAAAGAAATGCGGGAAAGAAATGTGCCCACACCAGGCATGGTGGCACATACCTCTAATCCCAGCACTCTGGGGAGCCTGAAGCAGGAGGATCATCTCAAGTTTGAGACCAACCTGGGTTAGATAGTGAGTTCAAGGCCAGCCTGAAGAGCACAGAGAGACCTTGTCTCAAAAAACCGAAAAAGAAAAAAAAAAAAAAGAAGAAGAAACGTTAGCCAGGCATGACGATGCACACCTGTAATCCTAGCGCTCAGGAAGCTGAGGTAGGAGGAGCTCTGTGAGACTGAGGCCGGCCTGGGCTACACAGTGAACTCAAGGCCACTCTGAGCTACGTAGTGAGACCCTGTCTCGAAACAAATAAAGGTGCCCAAATAGTAGGTAACTTTGTTCTGATTACAGTTTAAGTTATGTGAGTGTTCACTTTGTGTGTTCCTCAGGGTTTGGGGCAGGTATTAATTGGATAACAGGTAATTTCAACTCTGAAAACAATGAAATGCCAAAATATAAAAAAATAAGTATCGTTTCAATTTGGCAATTGGTAACCTTTTTAAGTATATGTGCTGCAGTAGCAAGCACAATCATAAACATTTTTGAGACAAACTGCAATAGGTTAGTGGAGGTAGAATCAAGCTTGTCGAACAGAAGGGTCTGGAAGGGCCTGTTTTACGATGCAAATGCTTTAAACATTATTCACTGAATGAAAAGAGCAAGTGAAAGTTGAAGCTGAATAGAAAATGATAATCAAAAAGCAGAGTTCTGTAGTTGATCTTTTTGTTTTGTTTTGTTTTGTTTTTTGAGACAGGGTCCCACTATGCAGTTCAGGTTGGCCCTGAGTGCACTGTGTAGCCCAGGCTGGTCTCAAACGCGTCATGATCCTCCTGCCTCAGCCTCTCCAGTGCCGGGATTACAGGTGTGCACCACTGCGCCCAGCTGTCGATTTGTTTTTGCTTACCAGGGACTGAACCAAAGTGCTGTGCTGCGTCCACAGCTGTTTTTAATTGGAGTCAGGGTCTCCAAGGAAGGAAGTTGGACTTGATCTTGAGATCCTTCCACCTCAGCCTCCTAGAGTGCTGGGTTTACCATTACTGGCTAAAAACGAGAGTTCTGAAGAGAAAGGAGGGCATGGAAGCAAGCGCCGGCGGATGTGGCTCCAATGCTGAAGTCCAGCTCAGCACACACTAGCTGAGCACTTGCTGGGTGCCGCCTTCAGGGCCAGGTGTGGGTTTGGCTGGCTGGGAAGCCCGCTAAGTCTGCAGTGGGTCTTGAGGAGGTGCGCCTCATACTGCTTGAGACCTCAGCAAACTCCGAGGGTTTGAGACTGGGACATCAGTCTTCATGGGTCCCTGTCTCTCAGCTTCGGTGCTCTGTGTGAAGCAGAGTGTTGAGTTACTGGGCGGGAGCTGTGGAAGTGGGAGTCAGGCAGGGGCCTCAGGAAACCAGTTTTCATGTTTTGAGCTTACTGTTAACATCTCACAACAGTGTGGCGCAGTGCAGTAGGGAAGTGGTGACTGTTGAGGCGGGCAGGATGAGTGTACAGGAGGGTTACGAGTTAAAGGCTGGGCACATGAAACCCTGTCTTAAAAAACAGATTTTTAAAATTAGTTTTCCAGTGTAGAGTAGGTGTATCCTAGCCGTTATTTTTTTTAAAGAACTTTAAAGTCTTTTGAGATATTAAATGGTTAAAAGTATTAGAATGCAAAAAAATTGGAAAACTTGAAAAAAAGTATTCAGAATTACATAACATTTTTGTGATTATGAAATAGCCCTATGAAAATGAAAAAAAAAAGTAGCCATAGAAGAGGAAACGAAAGGGAGGGGAATGGAAGGGAGAGCTAACCCAACACCCAGTGCACAGCAGGAAGAAGCCAGGAAGCCCTGAAGGCATGGCAGCCCCAGACCCTGGTATTCGTACTCTCTTCTCCAGCAGCGCCCAGCTTCCTGTTTATAAGAGCAGACAAGACTTTGGATTTTGTTTTTGTTTTGTTTTTTGAGACAGGGTCTCACTAGGTAGTTCAGGCTGGCCTTGAACTCATGTTGATCCTCTTGCCTCAACCTCCCAACACCTGCGTTTACCAGGCCTGGGCAGAGAAGACATTCTTGTACAGATCTTGGATCTTGATTTGTAGACACATAAAGTGGACTTACAGGGAGTGCTGGTGAAAGACCGAGTATTCCAGCTATACAAGAAAACAGGCAAAGGAAGAGGTGATAAGCCGGCCAAGCTCCCACCCCTAAGGGTGGGTACGCGGGTGAAAATGGATGTTGATTTTAAGTTAGAACTTCTCGTGTAATGCCCTGGGCCATGGGTGGGCATTCAGAGGGAGTGGAGGTTAAATCCCCAGGGGAGCTTGCACATCCCTCACCTCGCCAGATTTTGGTGTGTTATCTCCTGTGTAAAATCAACTTTTTTTTTCTTTGCAGTACAGGGGATTGAACTCAGGACCATGCACTTGCCAGGCAGGTACTTGTGCCACTGAGCTAAATCCCTAGCCCAAAGTTGACTATGTTAGCTGGGTGTGGTGGTGCATGCTGGACTGAGGCAGAAGGACGAAGTTCAAGAGTCCAGACTCATGGTCTGGAAAGGGTGCTACAGAGCTGGAGAGCTCACTGTCCCCTGGTTTCTAACATAAGAGAAAAAATAACCCTTTAGATCAGCCGATCGGCTCCGTCGCTCAGGGGTTAGAGCACTGGTCCCGTAGATCAGCCCATAAAACAGTGTCCTAAATTAACGTGTTGAGGTGGGTTCTCTACAACAAACACAAGAAGGAAGCAGAGAAAACGTCAGAAAAGGGGCGGAGCGAAGAAGAAAGCGCAGGTGAGTGGCAGAATTCTGTGTTAGCGGCAGGGAACAAAGAATCCTGACTGGTTTAAAAGTTACCTCTGCCTGCCGAGCATGGTGGTGCACGCCTGTGACCACTGCACCCGCGAAGCTGAGGCACTGGGAGTTTGAGGCCAGCCGGTGCTATGTAGTGAGTTCAAGGCTGGTCTGAACTGTCTCAAAAAACAAAAAGTGAATAAAACCTCTCTCCTCCTGGCCTGGCATCATGGTTCACACCTGTCACCCCAGTGCCCTGGGAAGCCGAGGCAGAACAAGTACACGTTACAGCCCCGTCTGAGCTGAGCAACTTAGCAATTTACTGAGACCCTGTCTCAAAATTTTATTTTTTTCTGTTCCAAAGTTGTAAAAAAAAAAAGTAAAAGTCTGAATATATAGCTCAGTGCAAAGGTACTGGTTCAGCCCCCAGTCCCACACACCAAAAAAAGAGAGACACAGACAGAGAGAAGGAAAAGGAAAAGTATTCCGTGAGCAAAAGCCCCACACAGCGGCATGAGCTGTAACCCCAGGACGGCGCTGGGCGGCCGAGGCAGGAAGACCGCAAGCTGAGTCCAGCCTGGGCAGCCTCGTCTCAAAAAAAAAAAAAAAAAAAACCTCTGGTTTCTCTTCAGATCATACAAATCACCTTTTTCAAAATAAAACAAAATTGTCACAGGTGTAAGGATGTGATCCAGCACTAGGGCGCCTGCCCAGTGTGTGTAAAGCCCTGGGTTTAACCCCAGCACCACCGAAAGCAACCAAAAAGTCCCGAGTTTCGGTACAAATGCAGTGTTGGGGTGACGGAGTTCTGCGTCCTCATAAGCAGTGAGACCCAGGTTAAGGACGAGGCCTGTTTACATGGCTGCATGGCCTCTTCCAAGTAGCTTTTCCTGACGCTCTTGAAGCAGATTTCAAAGCAGTTGTAGACTCTGGTTTCCATGACTTCTGTCAGAGGTAAACAACGCTGAAGCTGAGAAGACCCCCTCAGGCCTGAGGAGCAAACTGCCGGGGCTCCTGCAGTGGCCGGAAGAGCAGCTCCTGTGGGTCTGCACCCCGAGCCCAGGTCTTCGCCACCTGGGCAAGTGAGCAAGCGCTTGTGCTGTGGAGGCCGCCCTGTGTCTGTCCTCCGCCCAGACCTTGCCAGATGCCCCTGGAGCTCCCTGCTTGAGGGCCCCATGCTGACTTCAAGGGAGGCCGCTGGGAACTGAGGCCTGGACCCAACTAGGCCCCCAGCAAAGTCTGCCCTTGCTCCTGCATGCTTCCGCTTGGCTTGTCTTCTTTGCCTTTTCCTCTGGGGCTACCACATCTTCATCAAGGCAATCCTCCAGCCCTTCTGTCTACCCTTAGTGGCCCCGAAAGTGGCACCTGGGTGAAAATGGGAAGCAAAAGCTTCTACCCTTCCTCTCTTGCACCAGGGGGATCCCCCAATTGCATAGGAATTTACATAATTAGTAAAAATAAAATGCACGCAGGGCTTAGCTCTTAACTGGGGCTGCTATGAGTCAAGATCAGGGGCTAAACGCCTTTCTGGGCTTGGGTCCACCTGAGTGGTAGCCTGCTTGCCTTGCATTCGTGAGGCCCTGAGTTCAGTTCCCAGCAGTGCAGAGAAAAAGCAGAAGTGTTTCCGAGGCAAGGGTTGCTGGGTGGATTTGGGAGCAGACAGGGCAGGCTGGGAAGCCTGGCCCTTCATAGTCTCTCCAGTAGTCTCCTGAGTTCCCAGCCTGCCCTCCTCCCTGCCAGGGGCTATACTTAGACACTGCAAGCTGCATTACAGAAAGACGAAACAGGGTTGCAGCTGGGTGTAGCGGAGCACATCTTGATTGCTGTTAGGAGGCTGAGGTATAGAAGATCTGCAAGTTCAAGGCCAGCCAGCCTGGACAATTTAACAGGACTCTTGTCTCAAAAAGGGTTTAGAACCAGGTGTGGTGGCACCTATCTGTAATCCCAGCACTCTAGGAGGCTGGGGCAAGTGGACTGAAAGTCCAGGGACTTATTGAAACCCCATCCCAATATTTAAAAGATTAAAAAGGTTCAAGACATAGCTCAGGGTAAAGGCCCTAGGTTCAGTCCCCAGTGCCAAAAAAAACCTCACAGTGATCTTCCTGCCTCAGCCTCCTGAGTGCTGGGATTACAGGCATGTGCCACCACGCCCAGCAAGAACTTTTGTCTCATCTAAAATGTTTTGCCTTTTTATAAGAAGTAATGGGGCTGAGGACATAGCTCAGTGGCATAAGTGCCTGCCTGGCAAGCACAAAGTCCTGAGTTCAATTCCGGTAGAAAAAAAAGAAATCTCGAAAAAGAAATTTGTCAGTATAAGAAATAATGGTCAGGCTGGGCCTGGTGGCACATGCCTATAATTCCAGCACTCACGAGGCTGAGGCAGGAGGATCATTGCAAGTTTGAGACCAGCCTGGGCTACAAAGTGAACTCAAGGCCAGCCTGAACTACCTAGTAAGACCCTGTCTCAAAAAGACAAAAAAAAAAAAGAAGTAATGGTCATGTATTAATTGTATAATTAAAAATCAAATGTCAAACTAAAATATGACTTTTATAAAAGTCTAATGAACGGTGCATGCCTGTAATCCCAGAACTCAGGAGGCTGAGGCAAGAAGATCACTATGAGTTTGAGGCCAGCCTGGGCTTATAAATAAATGAGTTCAGGGCTGGGGATATAGCTCAGTGGCATAAGCACCTGCCTGGCAAGTGCAAGGTCCTGAGTTTGATTCCTGGTAACAAACAAACAAAAAAGGTAGGTTTAAGCCCAGTGTGGACTATATAGTGAAACCCTGTCTCAAAGAAAAAATTAATGAAACTCAGAAAAGATTTATCTAAGATAACTGGGATAATGACAGACTCTAAAGCCCATGGCTGCCCCCCCAAACCACAGTGTCCACTTGCATGAGAACCAGGGAGTGCTGTATGTCCCGCTCATGGGCAGTGGGTTTCTTTTGTGGCCCTGGGTGTGGGCTGGCTTTCTTATTACTAAAGGAGAGCATGGCCAGCCCCGACCGTGACTGCCGTGCAGCGCCTGAGAGCGATGAACGCAGCACAGACTTCAGGGGAGGTGCGGGAGGACGCACAGAGCAGTGAGCAGGGTTGTGTTGCTCATGTGAACACTGAACTGGGTGTTTCAGCTGGGCACCAAAATTTAATAGAAATTCCGAAGGGAGGCGTGAGACAGAAATGCAAAAGTGTAATAGAAATTACCAAGTGTCAATTCTACAATTTTTGAGAATTGAACTCAGGACCTTCCCCTTGCCAGGCAGGTGCTTATGCCATTGAGCTATGTCCCCAGCAAAGATAGCTTTTATAAAAGCGTTCTTTGGAGAGACAACTACTAGCATGCTGAGGCCCGTCCTAACCAAAGAGGCTCGGAAAGAGGCCCTGCCATTGTTGCTTGTCACTGGGCAGGCGGTGGTCATTAGACAGCAGTGACTCACAGCAGGGGAATTTCAAGGCGGATGCTGAGTAGCTCAGAGCCTGAGATAACAGTAGACAGTTACAGCTTGGCAGTGAGTGCACTTTGACAAAAGGTCAGGTACACATGAGTCATGGGGCCGTGGACAGGGCCTGTGTGGATCTTGCTCCGGAGAACTTCCTGGGTCTGGGTGTGTACTAGTTTCCCAAAATTATTTTCAGTACTAGGTATCTCAAATATCTGGAAGTGTATTAGTTCTTTCCGCAAGCAGATGTATGTGGAAGGGGCCCCTGGAAAATGAAAGAGGGAGTCACACTTCAGGAAGGTACCAGTTGCCCATTGAAAAGGCCCAGCAGGGAAGCCTTTGACAAAAGCATACAAAGCCCATGAGACAGTCGTTTGCACCATTCGCCAGGCCTAGATAGTTTGAAGACACTAAAAACATTCTCCTCTTTTTGCCAGGTGTGGTGGTGCACATCTGTAATCCCAGCACTTGGGAGGCTGAGGCAGGAGGATCGCACCAAGTTCAAGGTTACTTGGGCTCTATAGGAAGTGCAAGGCCAGCCTGAGCTACATAGCAAGATACTGTCCCAAAACAGCAACAATGAAAGCCAAAACCTATGTGTTTATTAATATATTTCTGAATTAAGAGTTGTGTTTTGGAGTGGGTATGTTGCTTAGTGGTGGACTTTTTGTCTAGCATGTATGAGGCCCAAGGTTCAATCCTTAGCACCATCACCAAAAAAAAGTTGTGTTTTGCTATTTGAAGTGATTGCAAAGAATATTACTGAAAAGTGATGAGAAGTTAGGGTTGTGCAGGTGTGGTGCACACAGCCGGAATCCCAGGTGCTCAGGTTGCTGAGGTGGGAGGGTCACAAATTCAAGGCCAGCCTGGCAACAGAGTGAGATCACATCTCAAAAACAGATAAAGTAGCGGGCACGTCAGAGTTTTCATGAGAGGTCTACGGAACACTTCTGCCAACAAAATAAATTTTACAGGGACAGGAAGACAAAATTAAACTATATTTTACTGCATTTTTATTTTATTTTGTTTTATTTGGTGGTGAGGAGGGTTGAGACAGGGTCTTGCCATGTGGTCACCATGTAGTCACAGCTGGCCTTGAACTATGATCACTGTGATTGTCCCTCCTTGAACTAGCTTAGGCTGGCCTTGAACTCACAGTGGTCCTCCTGCCTCAGCCGCTTGAGCAGGGGAATTACGAGCAGGCTTAAATTTTGATGTTTTATTACATCCATTTAGTCAGTACTTGGGGGGCTTAGGATATAGCTCAGTGGCATAAGCCCCTGCCTAGCAAGTGCAAGGTCCTAAGTTAAATCCCCGGTACCACCAAAAAAAAAAAAAAAAAAAAAAAAAATCTCCATTCCATGGTCAGTACTTGCTAAGTATTGTAGTTAGTCATTTCAGAATAAGGCATTTCATTGGCACTTACATAATTAAAACTATTTCTGTCTGTAGTGTGCTATAGTACCTTTAGGTTAGTTTCCTCTCCAGAATAAAACAACTTTAAAAACAGGCATTTTAAGTAACTTATGGTTTGGCAGATCTGGCTAAGACCTAGGAAATTTGAGATAGACTTTAGATAGTTGGAACCAAAGATCACCTGGTTCCAGCTAATGCCTTCGCAGTGCCTTTTTTTTGAGAGGGACTCCCATTGTAGTTCAGGCTGGTCTTGAACTCATGATGTAGCACTGGCTGGCCTTGAACTCAAGTCCATCCTCCTATCTCACCCTCCTAAGTGCTAAAACTATAAGCATGTACCATCACGCCTGGCTTCAGTGACTTTCTTCTGTGGCATCTATACAAGTGATCATTTAGATTCTTCTTTTTTTTTTTTTTTTTTTTGCGGTACTGGGGATCGAACTCAGGACCCTGCGCTTGCTAGGCAAGCACTTATTCCACTGAGCTATATCCCCAGCCCTAGATTCTTCTTGAAAAGTGTAAGTGTATAAAAATGCTGCCGGGCGTGGGGGCGTGCGCCTGTAATCCCAGCACTCAGGAGGCTGAGGCAGGAGGACCGTTGTGAGTTGGAGGCCAGCCTGAGCTACAAAGGGAGCTCAAGGCCAGCCTGGACTGCAGAGCGAGACCCTGTCTCAAAAAGACAGGGAAAGAAAAACTATAGCTGAGGGTGTAGTCCTTATGTAATAGTGTGAATGGGCAAGGCCCAGGGTTCAATTCCAACACACCCTCCCTCAAGAACAAACAACAGAAAACTACAGACAAGGCCAACATCTGCGCTGTCACCTACCAAGCGCTTTGTCCTCCCAGGCATGGGCAGGCTCCTTTTGTGTGCCGCAGGTGCCCTTTCCGGCCTTTCTCTTAATTAAGTTTATTGGCACATTTAGGTACATATAGTGCTCACATTCACTGTAGGTTGTTTCCCATCCCCTCCCCCTTCAGCCCCTCTTCCTTATTTACAGAAGCTTTGTTTCCATTTCGTCCTTCCTTCCTTGTTTCCCTTCCCTTTCCCTTCCTTCCTTCCCTCTCCCCGCCTTAGCTTCCTTCCCCAGCTGAACATTTTCTTTCTGTTTCCCAATATCTATTATACATTTTGGTCCTTATTTACACTTTCGGTTTCTTACACCAGAGACACAATGTGGTATTTACACACGTGTCAAATTTATTTCACTTAAGAGTATGATCTCAGGGCTGGGGATATAGCTCAGTGGAATAAGCGCTTGCCTAGCAAGCGCAGGGTCCTGAGTTCGATCCCCAGTACCGCAAAAAAAAAAAAAAAAAAGATTTGATTGAGTAGGATTCAATCCAAATAAGAGTATGATCTCATGCCAGGCTGAGGCAGAAAAATCTCTGTAGTTTGAGGCCAGCCTAGATTATATACTGAGACCCTATCCCAAAAGGGGGTATGTGTAGTGCAGCACAAAGACCCTGGGTTCTGTTCCTAGTAGCACAGGGGAAAAAGTAGGACCATGGTCCAATTGGGAACTACAGAGGGAGGCCCCACTGTCACACGTCACAGAAACCTGAGTTCTTGTCCTAGCCCAAAAGAAAGATTAAAGTTACTGGGCCGGGGATGTAGCTCAGCGGCACAAGCACCTGCCTGGCAAGCGCAAGGTTCTGAGTCTGATTCCCGGGACTGAAAGAAAAATTGTAATTATAACAGTAACACAAGTTTTCTACCTATTTTTTGGGCTCTTGTCATCTGAATCCATTCCTTTAGTTTCTCCATATCAGAATCCACAAATTTTCTTTTGTTTTGCTACCAAAAATCAAACTCAGGACCTTGCACTTGTCAGGCAGGCGCTGTGCCGCTGTGCTGTCTCCCGCTTCTTTCTCGTCTTCCTTTCAAATCAGAGTCCTTCACTGTGATCCAAGATGGGCTCAAAGGCAAAATCCCTTCCCTACTATGGTAGCACATGCCGGTAATCCTAGAACTCTAGAAAACTGAGGCAGGAAGATTACAAGTTTGACCTCACCCTGGGCAACTTAGTGACTTAGTGAGACCCTGTTTCCAAATAAAAAATAAAAGAGGGTTAGGGATATGGCTAAATGTGAAGTCTCTGGATTCAATTAGCAGTACCACAAAAAATGATCCTCCTGCCTCAGCCTCATCAGTGCTGGGATTATAGATATATTCCCACATGCTCAGATGAACCCGCAAATTTTCTAAAAACTGGCCATTCATTCTTCCATGTTGTATCGCCTCGTCTGGATCACCTACATTTGTATTCTACCATGTCCTTCCTGGCTTCCCTCTTTCTCCACTCACCCCAGAGTCCAGAGATGGTCTTTAAACACTTACCACACCCTCGGTTACCTGTTTTTCGGTCTTTGGTCCCAAGCAACTCACCACTCCCCAGTTCAAGATTAACCTAAACTTTATTTGTTTAGTCAAGAAATATTTATTGGCCGGGTGTGGTGGCACACACCTGTAATCCCAGCACTCAGGAGGCTCAGACAGGAAGATCACCACAAGTTTCAAGCAAGCCTGGGCACATAGTGAGTTGAAGGCCAGCCTGAACTACACGGTGAGACCCTGTCTCAAAAAACCAAAACAAACCCGACACCCAAAGTTTAAAAAAAAAAAAGGTTTATTTCAGTGTACAATGTGCAGAGGTTTCAGTCCGCAGTTGGCTGGCCCCAAGGCAGCGCGGCCTGCAGCAGGGCATGGACGAGGAGCAGCCCACAGCAGGGCAGGCAGAAAAGAAGAGCAGAGCAGTAGCAGTGAGCCGCCCTCCCCCTTTTATCCCACGGGGCTCAGAGAGTGCTGGCCGGTGCCACCCACACGCAGGGTGAGGCCCTCCCATTACCCACACCCAGAGCGATGCTAAACCAATCAAGGCACCAAGCTAGTCACCGCACCCTTATCCAAATTCACACACCCTGGATCCAGCCACCTCAGAAACGTCGGGCCTGTGAGAGGCTTCAGGAAGACGTCCAGATAAAAGGTGTAACAGTTTCAATGCTCCAGGCTCCGTGTGTACCATTCTCCTCAACAAACGTTGTCCTCCAAATACACAGTTCTACTTAACAATTCTTCAACCCTACAATGCTGTAACAGCCCACCCATCACAGCACTGCTTCTCACGGATGTGGCTCAGCGGCACGAGTGCTGCCTGGCAAGTGCGAGGTCCTGAGTTTGGTTCCTGATACACACAAAAAAAGCAGCATTCTGTTTTTCACTTTCAGGACAGTACTCAGTAAACTACAAATTACAGGAGAGTCAGCGCTTCACTGTAAATAGGCTCGCTGTTAGGTTATTTTACCCAACTGCTGAAGCAAGTATCCTGATCGCCTTTAAGGCAGGCTGATCTCAGCCGCAAGGTTTGATAGGCCCAGTGTATTTTCAACTTGAGATGGAATTGCAGGAGCATAATCTCATTCTGTGTAAGTCCTTGAGCTCATCATGCCCTGCGTCATCGAAGAGCATTACCGTCACGGCCTCCTGTTACAGACACCATGGAAGTCACCTTCGTTCCTTTGTTATGTCACATAGCCACTGAGTAGCAAATCTGTTGATTCTGCCTTGAGAATGTTTCTCAAATACAGGTCTTTTTCTCATTTCTCATTTTGTCTTGTTTTGCTTGTTTTTTTAGACAGGGTCTTGCTATGCAGTTCAGCCTGGCCTTGAACTCACTATGTAGGCCAGGCTGGCCTCAAACTCACACTCATACTCCTGCCTCAGCCTCCCTAGTGCTGAGATTGCAGGTGTGCTGGACCACCTCATTGGGCTGCAGTATGTATCTTTTACATTTAATTCAAAAGAACAAACATGAGATAATCTTTGTTTTTTAAATGAATCTGCCCTGTTTTATGCAAATACCCATTTTTAGTCAAAGGTCCATGTCTTGTTTTTCCCTCACTCTAGGGAGAATAAACCCAGAAATGTCTAGATTTCTCATTTTTTTTAAAAAGGTAGGCTGTGCCAGGCATGGTGACAAACGCCTGCAATCCCAACACTCAGGAGGCTGAGGCAAGAGTGTTATAGACATCTGAGTTAGTTAAAAATATTATAGGCAGTCAGATAGGGCTGTGCCCTGGAAGGAGCCAACACAAAAGATAAGACACCTGTGGGCCAGACCTCAGGACAACAGGGGCTAACCAGGTGCAGCCACATACATCAAAAACTGATAAATAAGCAACAACCACCTTCAAAGAGCCAGAAAGTCACTGGCCTGACCTCCCACAGAAAAAGCCCAGCTCTGCATCCATGCCCGCTTGCTACGTGACTCGCTTCCCCATTTGATCTCAGTCCACTCAGTCTTACCTGGACAATTATACCTGTAATCCTATTGGTGGACCATAGTTTTGTCCATTTCCCCTACCTTGGACCTGCCTCACCTCATGGTTTTTCCCTATAAAAGTCCCTGGAAAAGACAGAGTCGGGTGGTAACCCACTCGGGCCCCCCTTCTGTCCCTCTCTTGGATAGAAGCTTTCTTTCTCTCAATAAATATATTCTGCTCTTAACCTCCATTGTTCCTAAAATTCATTCTTTGGTTTTAGAGAACACGAACTCGTCTGATATCAGTCAGGTTGGGATATTTATTTTCTGTATCATGAGGACTGCAGTGAGTTCAAGACGAGCCTGAACTACGTAGGAAGACCCTGTCTCAAAACACCAAAAAAGGGGGTGGGGGGATCTGGATCAGCTCAGAAATCCCACAGTTCAACCCCCACTGCCATCAAAATGAAAAAGCAGCAGAGTGTGCTAGGCATGCCCAAGGCTCCAGGTTCAAGCCTCAGCACCAAAACAGGAGAAAAGCAGCTAATTCAGCTCACAGTTGAACAAGCACGTCTCCTGCAGCCCTTGGTATAAAGCGCTTTCTGTGCACTTCTCATTTTGTCAAACAGAAAATATACGTGTGTGTGTGTGTGTATCTGTACGTTTTTTCTCTCTCGCTTTTTTTTTTTTTTGGTACCAGGAATCTAACTCAGGACCATGTCCTTGCCAAGCAGGCACTTGTGCCACTGAGCTATATCCCTGGCCCTATTTTTTTTTTTTTGGTGGGGGGGGACAGAGTTTTATTAGGTGGTTCAGGCTGGCCTTGAATTCATGGGGATCCTCCTGCTTCAGCCTCCCAAGTACTCAGGTTATAGGTGTGCACCACCATGCCCAGCTATGAAACAATATTAAAAAACTATGCTAGGCATGGTGGTGCATGCCTGTAATTCCCGCATTTGAGAAGCGGAGGCAGGAGGATTGCTGAAGGCTGGGCTACATAGCAAGACCCTGTTATTTATTTATTTATTTATTTATTTATATGGCATGTAATTAAGAGTTGAGACAATAAAATCAAGATTCATCTTTCATATGTGAAACACCATTTTTGTTACTATAAATGTGTGTTGGTAAAGAAAATAATGAATGGGCTGCTGCCTTGATTTGTGTCAAGTAGCTAGCAGTTTCACCTCCACTGCTTTTGCATGATGAATACGCAAGTTAACACATTGAAAGAGGCAAGTAACATCTTTGTATTATTAAAATACTTTTGAGGGTTGGGTATATTGGGCACACCTATAAATCCAGCACTTGGGAAGCTGAGGCAGGAGGATCCCCTCAAGTTCAAGGCCAGCCTGGGCTACACAGCAAGACCTGGTGTCAAAAAAAACTAAATTAATAAATTAAATTAGAAACTAAAAATACTTTTAAGACCCCTTGCAAAGATTCTGGGAAGCCAGGCATGGTGGTGCACACCTGTAGTCCCAGGACCCAGGAGGCTGAGGCAGGAGAACTGCCAAGGTGGAACTCAGTGCAAAAGTGAAGAGGTCAGTCTTAGAGAAGGCTGATTAGTTTTAACCATAGGAGATAGGATGGGAACAGAGCAGTAAGGTGGTAGGACTGGTGGTGGGAAAATAAAATTCTTTTCCCCTTTCTTTAGCTTTCTCAGTGAATTAAATTATCAGAGGAAGGGAGGAGATACTGCAGTTTTGTGGGGGTTTTGTTGTTGTTGTTTTTGTCTTTTCGAGACAGGGTCTTGCTATGCATTTCAGGCTGGCCTCGAACTCACACTGATCCTCCTGCCTCAGCCTCCCAAGTATTGGGATTACAGGTATGCACCACCACACCCAGTTTGTAGCACTAACTGAATCAACTTCATTTTGTTAGCAGTTCTGTAAAAATAATAGTTAAAAATTGAAAACACGGTGAGAAACAGGAAAAGAAAGCAAAGTTACTATTGCTCAAAATATACGGAGATGATATACCCATACCACACGACTGTGTCTGGGAGCAGGATAGAGACACAGAGACTTATAGTGTGTGGCCAGGAGGGGAGCATTGTGTTCCTAAGAGGAAGAAATGTTTCTGTATTTAAAGAACTAACAACCTTGCATAACAGCTTACCATACGCAATGTGACATGGAGTATTGTCTGTGTGAAGCATCAACAATTTCATACTGGGTTGTAGCCGGGAGTGGTGGCGCTTGCCTGTAATCTCAGTACTGCCCTGTAATCCCAGCACTCCTGAGGCTGAGGCAGGAGGATCCTTGCAAGGGAGTTCAAGGCCAGCCTGGGCTACAAAGTGAGTTGAAGGGCAGCCTGAGCTGCATAGTGAAAGCCTGTCCCAAAAAAGGAGAAAAAAAAAAAATGCAGGTTTCATTTTCTGTGTCTGAAATCTCCAAGGCTCAGCAATCCTGCAGTTCCTTAGTTCACTTCTCTATCCAGAATGACTGTTGCTGACTGTGGCACACCCTTCTGTTCTCAAATTTCCAGTATCAAGCCAGGCGTGGTGGCGCATGCCTGTAATCCCAGCACCGGGAGGCTGAGGCAGGAGGATCATTGTGAGCTCAAGGCCAGCCTGAACTGCATAGCGAGACCCTGTCTCAAAAAGAACAACAAAAAAATTATTTAGTGCCACATTATGCTATACATAGTGTATAGCATGGTCCTTTCCTCTCCCCCTCTATTTTTTTTTCCTTTTTTGAGACAAGGTTTCACTATGCAGTTCAGGGTGGCCTTGAGCTCACTATGTAGCCCAGGCTGGTCTTCACAGCAATCCTCCTGCCTCAGCCTCCTAATTGCTGGGATTACAGGAGTGCGCCACCATGCCCGGCAGGGTCCTTGTTCTTAAGGGATTTACCCCTAAAATCAAATGTGCCTTATTAGCAGTACAAAAATAAATATGTCAACAGTTTCAGAAGAGGTTAAAAAATATTTAGTTAGCTTCTAAGGCAGCTAGCTGGGGAAAGGAGTTGAGGTAGAGTCCGGGGACCACCATATTGATAAATGGACAGTGTGCTAGGACTTTGGACCAAGAATGAACTTCCTCAGGCAATATGGAATGCAGCTCCACCCTCCTAAAGGGAAATGTAGCCACTCCCTACTGAACTCTTGAGTTCTGAGGAATTTAAAATGCAAAATAAATGTTTTTTTCCCTCTAAAATACCAGTTTGCTTTAAACCCTATATGCTGAAGAACTGGGTTAGAAGCCTGAGTTTTGTCTTTTTGAGACGGTCTCGCTATGCATCTCAGGCCGGCCTTGAGCTCAATTTGTAGCCCAGGCTGGTCTCGAACTGGACACAGTTTTTCTGCCTCAGCCTCCCCAGTGCTGGGATTACAGGCGGTGCCACCACCCGTCTCAGAAGCGTGAGTTTCATTTGGTCATTTTTAATGCACAGAACTGGCTCTCTTATCCTGACTAGCTAGAGCTGGGGGCGGCACTGCGGCTCCCCTCCAGGAATCCAGGAACTAGCCTTATTATTTCCAGTAAAACGCTCCCAACTCCCCCTTTGGTTTGCTGCTTCATTCTTTTATGTTATGAGACCACAAACTCGGCAGATACCGTAACACTAATGCAGTAATATTTACAGTAGCGGAGAACGGCGTTGAGGGATGGAGCCAGACATACGGGGACACGCCTGTAATCACAGCTACTTGGGAAGGCTGAGGCTGGAGGATCACTAATTCCAGGTTAGCATGGACAATTTATCAAGACCCTGCCTGAATAAAGGGGGACAAGATGGGACATGCATGTACCCCAGTGCTAAGGAAGGCTGAGGAGGATGGAAAGTCTGAGTCCCACCTCGGCAGTTTACCAAGACTGTATCAAAATACTAACGCTTATGGCGCTGATGCTGATGCCAGCACTCCGGCAGGATGAGATAGAAAGATGGAAGGCTGGCGCCCAGCCTGGGCAATTCAGCAACTTAGTGAGAGCCTGTCTCAAAAAAAAAAAAAAAAAAAAAATTCATACAGGGGCTGGGGATATAGCTCAGTGGAGTAAGTGCTTGCCTGGCAAGCGCAAGGTCCTGAATTCAATCACCGGTGCTGCAAAACAAACAAACAAAAAAAAAGAACCTGTCTCTAAATTTAAAGAGCCAGGAGATATAGCTCAGCGAAGGCCCTGGGTTCAATCCCCAGCATCGGGCAAACGAAAAGCGGCAACAGCAGTAGCTGGGCATGGTTGACACACGCCTGTGATCCAGGACTCCGGAGGCAGGGACAGCTCCATCGCAAATTCGACTTCCTTTTGAGGAAGACTGTCTCAACATAAAAAAAGAAGGCCGTGGATGCAGTCAGGGCCATGGCCCTGGGTCCCATCTCCCATTCCAATAAAACACAAAGGGCAGGGTGGGGGGTTGAGGCTCCCCGGGTTCAATCCTCAGTACCAGAAAAAGGAGGAGGCAGCTTTGCAGAATTTTGCTTAGTTCATTCAAAACCATTTTGTCTCAGATAAGATTTTGCTATGCACTTCAGGCTGGCTTTGAACTCACGTAACCGAGGCTGGCCTCGGACTCACAGCGATCCTCCTGACTCAGCCTCCGAGAGCCGAGAGCCGCGATTACCGGCCGCGATTACAGGCGTGAGCCACCACTTCCGGCTTCCATTCTAATATTTATGGTTCTCTACGGCGGTCCACGGAGTTTCCCATCCCAGACACGGTTAGCTAAGAGACCTGGGCTGCAGACGCACAAATTAACACTGGTCCCCGTCGTGTCCCTTCCTGTCCCCGGTCACCCGAGCCTGGCTCCCTAGTCGTCACACACCTCCCCGCCCCTCCACCACCCCTGGGTGAGTCAACGGTTAGCAATGCTTTGTTTCCCAACACCGGAGCAAACGCTTGCCACACCGAGCGAGGGACGGCTCGGGGCTCGGGGACCGGGGCGCGGAGCCACCGCGTAGCAGCGTTCGCCGAGCGCAGCGCAGCGCGAGCCCGGCCGCGCCAGCAGAGGCCGTTTCGTAACCGCGGCGAGGCCGGAAGCGCCGCCCGCCCCGCCCCTCGTGTCGTGCGCAGCTCTCCCAGAGCTTCCGCTCTCTTCCCTTTTATGGAAGGAAACATTTGTTTTCTTACTTCGCGGAGGACCGGCCCTAAAACCGGGGCCTGGGAGAGCCTCTCCCAGTCGCTACTTCCGCTTCCTTCCAGCGAGGACTCCGGCCTCCCGGCTCCCTCACCCCGGCGGCGGCCTCCGCGATGTTCGGCCTGAAAAGGAACGCGGTCATCGGCCTGAACCTGTACTGCGGCGGCGCCGGGCTGGCGGCGGGCGGCGGCGGCGCGCCCTCCGCGGGCGGGCGGCTGCTGGCGGCCGAGAAGGAGGCCGCGGCCCGGCGGGAGGCGGGCGGGGGCGAGGCGGACGCCGGTGGGATCCCCCCGGCCGCCCCGGCGTCCGACGCCCGCAGGGCTGCGCGGCCCGCGCCCATCGGCGCCGAGCTCCCCGCCGTCGGCGCGGCGCCCGGGCGGCGCCTGCTCCTCGCGCCCGCCCTCTTCGCGCCGCGGCCGGGGGACGTGGACGCCGCGGCCGCCGGCGCCATCATGTCGCCCGAGGAGGAGCTGGACGGGTACGAGCCGGAGCCCCCCGGGAAGCGGCCGGCCGTGCTGCCCCTGCGGGGGCTGGTGGGCGAGGCCGGGAAGAGCCCGGACGCGGCCGGCTCGCTGCCCCCGACGCCGCCCGCGGCCGAGCAGGAGGAGGAGGACGAGCTGTACCGGCAGTCGCTGGAGATCATCTCGCGCTACCTGCGGGAGCAGGCCGCAGGCGCCAAGGACTCGAAGCCGCTGGGCGGCGCCGCAGGCCGGAAGGCGCTGGAGACCCTGCGGCGGGTCGGGGACGGCGTGCAGCGCAACCACGAGACGGCCTTCCAAGGTAGGCGGGCGCCGTCCGCGGGCGGAAGGGGGAGGCGGGGCGGCCTCCGAGCCCGCCGGGGCGGACAATGGGACCCCGGGTGCTTGTCTTCCTCAGGAATGCTTCGGAAACTGGACATCAAAAACGAAGACGATGTCAAGTCCTTGTCGAGAGTGATGGTCCATGTTTTCAGCGATGGCGTAACAAACTGGGGCAGGATTGTGACTCTCATTTCTTTCGGTGCCTTTGTGGCCAAACACTTGAAGAGCATAAATCAAGAAAGCTGCATCGAACCCTTAGCGGAAAGTATCACAGACGTTCTCGTACATACAAAAAAGGACTGGCTAGTCAAACAAAGAGGCTGGGTAAGTTCGGCTGGTGGATGCAGGGGGTCTTGGCGTGGGGATGCGGTGAAGGAGCTGCAGGTTTTTGTGACACGACCCAGTTTCCAGGCTTAACCTGCAGAGACCCTTGGTTGCTTGTGTTAAGTAGTGGTTTCATAGGGAAGTAATGTGCATCCAAAGCCCCGGTTTTCTGTAGGTAATTGTTGTAATTCAGTTGGATAATCTTCAGATCCGTGGATTCAAACCATGAAGAGCTAGGAGTCACCTGGGGATGGTAACTAAAGGGTACTTGTAAGGGGCCCCCGACTGTGTACACAGGGGCGGACAACCGAGGCAGGATGTGCGCCTAACCACACTGAGAAATACCAGCCTCCGCAGCGGGGATGGGGGATAATCGGGTGGTGGAGATTGGGGGGCAGCAAAGATTTTTGGCTTGTACCCAATAGGAATTCTTTTAGATTATGCTGATAGGCTCGAGTATTTCAGTGAAACTACATTTCAATCCTGTGGTTGCCAGCTTACTGAAGGATGCCAGGAATGTGTTGTGTTTTGCAGTGTAAGAATACCTGGTTTGTCACTGTTTGAGGGAATACCTTAGCTAGTTAATTCATCATCTCTGTGTATTGTGTTACTGAGGCAACAGAAACCCATACTTGAAAATGTGCTTCTCTTTTTGTTTTCTAGGATGGGTTTGTGGAGTTCTTCCATGTAGAGGATCTAGAAGGCGGCATCAGAAATGTGCTGCTGGCTTTTGCAGGTGTTGCTGGAGTAGGAGCTGGTTTGGCATATCTAATAAGATAGCCTTGTAAGTGCAATAGTTGACTGTTAAAACAACCCCAGGCACCAAAACAATATACTTCTGTGAAATCAAAGTATTTGGGCTTGAAGCAGTCCAAGCAGCAACGTCAAAGAGGCCATTTTGCAAGAAAACTATGGCTACCAGTAATGGGAAGAGTAGTCCCCTTGAAGAGTCACAGTGAAAGAAGCAAAGTACAGTTTCAGCAACAACAGACTGGGAGAGACCCTGAAAGACTTCCAGACTTAGTGAAGATGGTAGGGTGAAAGGACTTGATTTCTCTTCTAGACCAGAGGAGTGGCCAGTAAGTAGCCAGTTAGTCATAGAACTCACTAAATGTGCCCAGCAAATCATCAATTGTCTAATGAAGCACTAACAATGCTCCTGACTTACATAAAACGGATTTAAGCTACAAGGAGTTGAACTCTGACCATAGGCCTCAGTACTGTAGAACAGCGTGTGAAGGATAGCTTTTCCTCTATAATTCACTTTCCCAGTGTATTTCTTGAGTAAACCAACAATGGAAACATGGAATAGTCTCAATTTTTAAAGCAAAAGCAACTTGTATTTGTCTGTAAAAATTGTATATATTTTTACAGAAAGTATTTGGACAGAAAGTATATCTCAAATTTACAGTTTTTTTCATACCCTTTTGAAATTTGCAACTTCTGTAGTTAGGAATCTGTTTCTTACAGCTTTTCTATTCAGAACTTTGTCCTGGTCAGTTCTAGAGTGTGTGTACAACTAACTATGTCACGTGTATGCAGCCTGGTTGTACTGGAACAAATCTGGTTCATAACTATGCAGGGTTTAATTTTCCAGTCTGATTTTGATAAATAAAATGGATTCTGGGGGAGGGTGGGCTGATGTCTGAAAGATGATAGGCTCTGATTAGAAAACTTCTGTGAGTTCTTAAATTTGATCTAATTTAACAGGTACAACTTAAACCTGAGTTCATGAGTTCATCTTTAAAGCTTTCACTGAAAAATTTTCAGCGGTTGCAAGTGAGCATTGTGTGTGAGAGACGTTTGATTCCTTGTTTAATTTGTAAAGTGATGGCTTGCAAAAGCAGGCTGTCATCTAACGGTGCTAATGCTGGGCTTGCTTGTTAAATACAGGTTTAAGCCTAGTATGCAAATAAATACTTAAGTTTCTATTAATGATTCCCAACCTTTGTTTTGAATTTTTGCATTGGCATCTCTGGCTCTCAGATCAGATCTGAATTTACTGTATTTTCTGTCCATTGAAATACATGCTGCTAGTCCTGATCCCTGTACAGATCCTTACATCCATTTCTACACGATTACTCTGCCGCGGGACTCTTGCCTGTCCTTCATCATTGTGCACCCTACTGGGAACCTGATCAGCCCCCAGCAGAACTTTGTCCATGGTGATTTTAGCCCTTGAGAGGTAGGGACGCCAGTGGGTTCTGACGGGAACAACTTGGGGGGGGGGGCTCCCTCTTCCTTGGTGTCCTTGCAGTTGATTTATCCTATTTTTGGAAGGAAAGTTTCAAAAGTCCTCTTCGGACTTGTCAGAAGAGATAACATGGCTTTCTCTCAAATATTTGCATTGGAATATGCTCACTTCAATCTCTAGAAAGAGGTGGGCTGTGTTGAACCTGAAAGAGTTACATAAAAGCTAGTGAACCTGAAAGAGTTACATAAAAGGTAGTGGTAAGCTGAAGAAAGTTGTGTCGCAGCTCGAGGTATTTGAAAGCTTCAGTCTCCGCGCGGCCTTCAGTCTGCTCCAGATAAAAATAGGCATGAATAAAGTGCCTAAGAATGCACTAGGGAAGGGCTGCTCTGCCGGCCGCCTCAGAGCCATACAGTCACCGTGCTAGAGCTATTTTTACCTGTGTATTTATCGCCCTTGATCACAAACCACTTGTTTGTATCATGCCTCTCTTAGCCTGACTTTAGTTTTTAACCTTACGATCTGGTTAAGGTGACTAAAACCCTCTCTGTTCCCATACCTAGTTGTGAGGCGAGTGTAGGTTGGTGTGCAGGAGCTTCGCTCCCCAGGCGACGCGTGCGAGGCGGAAGTGGAAGCAGGGTCTCAGAGGCGGCTGTCGGGTCCAGGGCAGGAGGGCTTACAGGGCCTGAGCGGGGAGAAGGGTGTGGGGGCGGGGAGGCTGCAGCTGATTTACAGGAAGAGGAGGCGCGTGCTCGTGCAAAGTGCTGACCGGTTAGATAGTTGAGACGGAATCTTCCAAAATGGAAAGGGAGGGGCTGCTTGAATAGCTCTCAGCGACTTCTACTTGTCTTACGTTTCTCTCAGGGAAAAAACATGCAGTCCTCTAGTGGCCGGGATACATCCTGTCAGGAGGGGCGCGCACCTTGGTTTTGGTTAAACAGCTGTTTCTCGGAGCTGTGCCAGGAAAGATTAGGACCAACCACAAATTAATGAGCTGTAAAATGCAGTGTCTTTCCATAACTTCCCGTTCTTCCTGAGGAAAAAAATAAAATAAATCTTTTCAAATTAAGGTGTGGATGGGTCTTTCCTCCTTGACAGCCCTCTCTCTCCCTCATAGGGAGCTCACCGTGGAGCAGATGCATTAGGTGAATTGAAAGCAAAAGGAAAAGCCCCACCTGGCTCCTTTGCCTTAAAAGGAAGGATAGCTCTTCATTTAAGTTAGAGGCGTTAGGTTTTGTTTGTTTTGTATTTTGAAATGTGCCGGCCGTTGAACTGGGCCTTGAACGCAGGTGACCCTCCTGCCAAGCTGGCCGGGATGGTGGCCTGTGCCTGGCATAGAGGTGGGTTTTTTGGGCAGGCGATGTGCTGCTGAGCTTCACCCCCAGGCCACTGGGGTTTTGATTCAATGTTTTATTGCACTTCGGGGAGTAATGCCTCTATTTTTTTTCTTTTGTGATCTTAGAGCTAACGGAGGGGTGCTCAACCACTGAGCTACATTTTCAGCTTTTTTTTTTTTTTTCGAGATAGGCTGTTGTCCAGGTTGGCTTTGGACTCAAGATCTTACTGCCTCAGCCTCCTAAACGCTGGGATTACCAATACAACACCCCCTAAAGATCCTAGCCCATTTTTTAATTTTGAGACAGGATCACAATGATTTGCATAGGCCGGGATCAAACTTGGACTCCTGCCTCAGCCATTTGGCTGTGAAGATGAAATCCCTGTCCTGATCTTTCCCAGTGTGGCTATGTTAGGGTGTTCACTACAGCAGCATTCCATCTCCCCCCTTTGTGACGAAGGTCCTAGAATAACATGAAAAGTTTTGATGCCGAGTGTGGTGGCACACGCCTGTAATCCCAGCACTCAGGAGGCTGAGACAGGAGGATCATTGTGAGCTCAAGGCCAGCCTGAACTGCATAGTAAGCTCCTGTCTGAAAAAGACGGAACAACGAAGTTCATACTAGTGGTTCAGTGCTTTTCCCTTTTTCCCAAAAAGGGGCTGAGGTCCGGAGACCACAGTGCACACCTGTAAGCCCAGCTCCTCCAGGAGGCTGCAAGTTTGAGGCTGGCCTTGTAACACAGTACACCCTGTTGTAGTGCAGGCTGGGGTCGCAGTCTGGGCTCCCTGGGTTCAGTTCCCCAGCACCACAAGAAAAAATTGAGACTAAGCAGAGCAGGTTTTAAAACCTTATCAGGCCTGTGGTTTCAGCTACCTTGAAAGGGAGCTGAGTCACCATGGAGATGTGCAAATAGGAGCTTTGCATGCTGGCTGTCGTCCCTAAGGCTTGCGCACTGGCTTCTGTGCCTTTCTGCACTGGCTCAGTGTCCATTAGAGCTTTGGAGCTTTGCTGTGGGAAGGTAGCAGCTCTATCTTGAAAGCTGCCTTGTACAAGTGCACTGCCAAGGCAGAGTTCTATGACGTTTTTTCCTCCTGTCCCATCCTCAGCTGGGACTACAGGTGTGTGCCATCCTACCAGGCCAGAATTCTTGAATAATTTTTATGAGGTTAAAAGAAAAAACATCTGTATGGCAGGTTTTTGTTTCCACGCTATACCTTCTAATGTACAGCACCTTTCTATGCCTGCATAGGGTAATAGTAGCTCCTGGCCATTAGTTGAAGGGTCCCTTCCATGGATAGGGTTCTCGCCCAGCTCTGCAAGTCCCCAAAGCCATACTCGTTCATAGACTGTCTTTGGAACGTTGAGGGCTCCATGTGGATTCATGTGCATGTGGGGTGGGAGATAGAACTCAGGACCTTGCACATATACCTGCACGCTAGATCCCCCGTGTGTGTGTGTGTGTGTGTGAGAGAGAGAGAGAGAGAGAGAGGGAGGGAGGGAGGGAGGGAGGGAGAGAGGGAGAGAGAGAGGGGGGGGGAGGGAGAGAGAGAGAGGGACTGAGTCTGAGGACTTTGTACAGAGCTGCATCCTGAGCCTAGTTTTGGTTTTTTGAGACAGTTCAGGCTGGCTTTAAACTCACGGTGATCTACCTCTGGGTGCTGGGGTTATAGCGCGTGTCACCACACTTGGCCTACTTTTTATTTTGAGACAAAATCTCAGTTGCTATATTACCTCAGCTTGGCTGAAATTTGTGATTGTGTTTGCTTTGAGTATAGGCGTGCTCCGTCACACCCAGCCTTTTAAATTTATTTTTAGAGATGGTCTTGCCAGGTTGCTCAGGCCAGCCTTCAGCTTGACACTGTCCTGTTAGGCGTCCAGAGTAGCTGGGGTCGCAGATGTGCACCTGCACACTCAGCAACACAAGGGTTGGTCTCTCCTGCCCTGATGCGCAGTGCCCAACCCTGGACCATCTGGCTGCAGCCTCAAGCCCGGCTCTGCCTCAGCCACAGTCCCGGTGGGGGGCAGCAGATGGCTGCGTCCTCCGGTCCTGCACTGCTAACCGACAAGCTGCAGGTTAGGAGTGTCAAGTATACTTGTGACTTAGTGCTGTTTTCACTGTAGCATGGATTTATCAGGATGTAATCCCATCTGACTTAGTCAAGGAGTATGTATATTTGTTTTCATAGTTGTGCCATTAATTTTGGGGTTTTTTTGAGACAGGGTCTCCTGTTTGACCTTGAACTCACCATGTCCCCATGTTGACCTGGTGGAGTTGTACGTATGCCCCCATACCTGGTTCCACCCTTGCCCGCTTGCACGGGGGATTAAACCCAAGGCCTTCCCACTGAGCTGTATACCCAGCACCTTTATGTTTTATACTGGTTTTTGTCTTTGAGACAAGATTTTGCTTAGCAGTTACATTGCCCAGGCTGGGCTCAACTTGTACGCCTCTTGCCTTGGCCTGCCAAAGTGCTGGGATTAACAGATTTGTGTTACCACGGCCGGCTCCCAGAGACTGGTATTGAATTTGGACCCCACCTCTGCCCCCTGAACAGCTGGGATTATGGATGCTTTCCCCATGCAGGGTTGCAGTCTCAACTGTAGGGCATTGTGGTTGTGTGATGCCACACCCTTGTTCTTAGGTACATGCAGAATTTATGCATAATGAATCTACAAAATGAGAATGCAAACATACAAAATGTGAAGGCTCACAATCTAATAAAAAGTGATAGGCATGGATAAAAATAATTGCCTTGCATGGTAGCCCACACTTTAATCCCAGCACTCTGGAGGCTGAGACAGGAGGATCACTAGGGGTTTGAGGCCAGCCTAGATAACATATGCAAGCTCAAGGTCATCCTGCATTACCCAGTGAGACCCTGTCTCAAAAAAAAAAAAAAAAAATTGGGATACATGGCAGGCATAGTGGCACACACCTGTAATACCAGCATTCAGGAGGCTGAGGTGGGAGGACCACCACCAATTTGAGGCCACCTGGGCTACCTAGTGAGTTCAAGGCCAGCTTGAACTACATAGTGAGATCCTGTCTCAAAAAACAACACAGTACAAAGTGCTAGAGAAAATGATGAGTTGGAAGTGTGAATCAGTTGTGGGGCAGATACTCATATAAGGTTGTCTTAGTTACTGTTCTCGTTGCTGAGACACAACACCCACTGCCAAAGTTAAGGGAGGAAAGGGTTTATTGGCTTACAGTTTATAGAGGTTTCAGTCCATAGTCAGCTGGCTCCAAGGCAGGGTGGCCTGGCACAGGGCCACTGCAAAGGAGAAATAGTTCAGGTTGGGCAGAAGGTAACAAAGCAATCAAGGGACCTTAGCAGCATTTTTCTGCTCCTTTTATACTCTTCTCTAGTCTACCAGGATTAGGGTACCACCAAACCAATCAGTGGACTGACTTAGTGACTTTGTTTTTTGGCAGTACTGGAGATGGAACTCTGGCTGTGCACTTGCCAGGCAGGTGCTTAGCCGCGGAGCTGTATTCCCAGCCCAGTGGACTGATTCGGTAATCACCCACATGTAACCATAACATTGCACCATGAATCAGTCACATGTTCAGCCACCTTTGAAAAAGCCTCAACTATGACGTGAGAGACTTTGGAGGGATATCCAGACACAAGAGACATCATGGGTTCAATCCAGCGCCAAAATAACTAAATAAAAAAGGTGGGGCAATCAGAGCAGAACATGTAGATGTACAGGGTGTTAAGGCTTCAGAAGCCAGGCGGGTGGCAGAGGCCACCTGTAACCCTAGCAGTCTGGGGGGCTGAGGTAGGAAGGCCAACCTGGGCAATTCAGTGAGACTCCCACAATTTTAAAACATTTTTTTAAGGCTGGGGATGCAGCTCAATGCGGAGGCCCTGTGTTCAGTCCTCAGTATTGAAAAAAAAAAGCTTGGTGTTGGACCTTAAAAGATGACCATGAAACAAACATGCACAGAAGGATGAAGTTGGGAATAAATCTGTGTAGGTGGGATGGGATGGGGTGGAGATGTAGATTTTTTATAAACACTTCATCTCTCCTTGCTTGCTTTCTACCATACTTGGTCTGTTAAAGTGATGTATTTTCATTTTCTTCCATTTTTTATTATTTTTATTTTTTGAGACAAAGCTTCCCTGTACAGTTTAGGCTGGCCTTGAAGTCAGTATGTAGCCCAGGCTGGCCTCAAACTTGGGGTGATCAAGCCAGGTTTGGTGGCTCATGCCTGTAATGCCAGCACTTGGTAGGCTGAGGCAGGAGGATCCTTGTGAGTTTGAGGCCAGTCTTGGGTACAAAGCGAGCTCAAGGCTGGCCTGAACTGCATAGCAAGACCCTATCTCAAACACACACACACACACACACACACACACACACACACACACACACACAATCCCTAAATTGGGTATAAATCATAAAACTTAGGGCTGGGAATTTAGCTCAGCAGCACAGTGCCTACTTGGCAAAGTACAAGGTTGTCAGTTCAATTCCTACTATCACACACACAAATCAGACTTAGTGAAAGCTGGAAATGGTGGCTCACAACAGTAATCTAGCACTCTAGGAGGCTGAGGCAGGAGGTTCACAATTTCCAGCCCAGGGCTTTGGGAAGACCAGTTCTTAAAATGTTTCATAAAGGGCTATGGGATATAGCTCAATGGGAAAGCCCTGGATTCAGCTCCCAGTCCAAAAACCAGAACAGAGAGAAAAATCCTGGGTAGATTATTTAGAAAGTAAGGCTCCACTGATAAATATGAGAAGTGTGGACCCTACACTAAGTACCATAGACCACAGAGCTGGCAATGCAGACCTGCTTTGGATGAGGTTTTCCTAGGGACGTGCTGGCCTCGGCGCTCGGACACTGCCTGGCCTGTAGACCCTCTTGATCCGTAGAGCCAGGGAAAGCACAGTTCAGAGTACACAAGCCAGGAGCCACGGACTGCAGAGCAGTTTAAAGGGCAGCCCGAAGGTTAATCAACTGGACCCTAAAAGCTGAATGGCGGCTCGTGCACGTCCTCAGCCTGTTCCCGTGGGAGACTCAGTTGCGGCTATTCCCATCTGATTCAAAAACCAGTTTGCTCTGGCGCAGACCTCCCCAGAGGCCGCATTCCTGTGCATGAGCTCATTGTTTGGCCTCTGCCTGTATGAATCCACAGCCACGCCGGCGGCCCCAGCGCGGCCGGACCGGCGGTGGCTGCATTCCATTCAGAACTCGCTGCCCCACCGGCGGTCACGTGGCTGTGTTTATCCCAGTCAGCCACAGGGTGTGCTGGGAGAGGAGCCGGCCGCCGGAGGAGGTCTAAAAGATGGGAAGGCAGACTTTATTGGGGGGCCACAGCCATAGGTGTGAGGGCCCCACTTCCAGGGGCTCTTGCAGTTCAGGAGAGATTGGGCTCATTCCCCCCACTTCACGTACTTTTTTCGTGTGTGTGTGTGTGTGTGTGTGTGTGTGTGTGTGTGTGTGCGCGCGCGCGCGTGTGCGTGCGCGCCTGCGCACTGCTGGTTTGGGAAAGGGTCTCACTTTGTAATACGGGTTGACCTCCAACTCGCTGGTAGCTCAGGCGGGCCTAGAACTTAGGACCCTCGTGCATGGTGGCATCACAGTGGTGCACCACCCCATGTGCTTCTGTTATTTACGCTTTGGCGACGAGGCCTCACCAGGTTACCCAGGCTGATCTGGGACCCTCAGGTTCAGGCGAGTCTCGTGCCTCGGCTGCCTGGACAGACAGGCCTACAGATGCAGGCCACCGCCTCTGCCTCTGGGGAGGAGCTGGCTGTGAACTTCTGCCCTGCATTCAGTAGTGTCCCCTAAGGAACGGGCCGACCCGGGAGGAGCAGGCGGGGGGCTTTCCCTGGCACACCTGGCAGCCTGTCCTCGGCCGCTGCCGGGTTTCCCGCCTTCTTCCTGAGATTCCCTGAGGGGAGCACAATTTGTTCTCTTCCTTTCGAGCCGGAGCGTCCGAGCTGAGGTCAGCCGGGGCGCTCAGTGAAGGGGTCCACGCGGGCGCCTTTTCTTGCGTGGTCTCCTTCACACCCTGCAGCCCGCGGGCACGCCTTCCTCGGCCCTCGGCGTGGCTAACAAAAGCAAAACTGCAAACGAGCCTTATGGGAAGTGACGCAGTCATTTCTCAGAAATCCCTCATGAGGCTTTCACAGAAAGAGGGAAACAACTCATGTCAGAATGAGGAGTTTGGGTGTTTTGCAATGTGGCTTTGCTTGCAGTCTGCCTGCGGTGCTAAGGACTGCGTGGGAGCTGGGCGTGGGCGCACCCACTGCTGCGCGAGGCCCTCGCCAAGCCACCCTCCCTGCGGCTCAAGGGGTGCCGGCGGGGTGCTGTGCTTTGCCACCTCAGCTGGGTGGTTGGGGTTGGGTATGAAACGGGCTGGGGGTCTCTACATTTTTTCCCCTGTTGTGAGCTATGTTGTGAGCCACGTCAGGGCTGAGTGAAAGACAAACTTGTAATACTGTGTAGGTAAGTTAGTAAGAAGTTCCAGATAAAGATTACTTTTATTTAAAAAAAAAAGCAAATGTAATCCTTTTAAGTGTGAACATATTTTTTTTGGTACAGTGAATCAAACTCAGGACCTTCTGCTTACCAGGCGGGCGCTTATGCCGATGAGTATATCCCTGTTCCTATGTGTGAAAGTATTAATACACAATTTTGAGTTGTCCTACTAGAGAAAAAGATCTGGCTCAGTAATGTTTACTTTTTATTTATTTATTTATTTTCTTATTTATTTTGTCTTTTTGAGACAGGGTCTCACTATGCAGCTCAGGCTGGCCTGGAGCTCACTTTGTAGCCCAGACGGGCCTCAAACTCTCAGCAATCCTCCTGCCTCAGCCTCCCAAGTGCTGGGATTACAGGTATGCGCCACCACGCCCTGCCTTGTCTCAGTCATTTTTATTATTTATTTTTCTGGGGATTTTTGAAGGTCTCACTGTATGCGAGGCTGGACTGGAACAGTGTTTGTTCCTCCTTTGCCTTCAGAGTGCTGAGATGTTGGTGTGAGCCACCATGGCTGGCTGTGTGGACACCGGTGTGTATGTATACACTTTTTGTGGTACTGTGGATTGAAGCCAGGGCCTCTGCAATGAGTTGCATCCCCAGCCCTATTTTTTTTTTTATTATTTGAGTCAGAGTCTCCCTAAATTCCTGAACTGCTCAAAGTGGACTTGAATTTGTGATCTTCCTGTCTCTGCCTCCCAGAATGCTGTGATTACAGGAGTGTGCCTCCACACCTGGCTTCAATTTATTTATGTTTGTTTTGTTTTTTTGAGACAGGGTCTTGCCATGTAGCTCAGGCAGGCCTTAAACTCATGGCAATCCTTCTGCCTCAGCCTCTTCCAGAGTTCTGGGATTACAGGCATGTACCACCACGCTCAGCTCAACAATATATTTTTTAGACAAGGTCGCACTGTACAGTCCAAACTGGTCTGGAGCTTGCAATCCTGTCTCACCCTCCCAAACACGCTACAGGGATTATATGCTAGGTGTGGTGGTGCAGTTCAAGGTCAGCCTGAACTACATAGTGAGACCCTGTCTCAATAAAATAAATACCAGGATTCCAGTTGTATGTGCTCGCTTCTTAAGTGCTACCAAAATTCTTTTGTCCTATTACTTTCACTGGCAAAGGGCACAATCAGATGCCTTTGTAGAATCAAAATGCTCGGTAATTTGGGCTACAGTGATCCAAACCTTGAATAATTTTAAATGTTTATTGGTTTCAAATGTCTTTCAATTTTTTTGCATTTTCAATAAAAATATTGTCTAAATTTTATTTTTCAGGCCAAAGTTTCAAGAAATTTAAATTCTTTTCAATTGTATTCAGTGTTTGGGTTGAGGAAATAATTATAGTACATATGTAGAACTGGAATCAAGAATTCTTAATTCTTGCCAGGCATGATGGCACACGCCTGTAATCCCAGCACTCAGAAGGCAGAGGAGGAGAATTGCTCCAAGTTCAAGGCCAGCATGGGCTACAAAATGACTTTAAGATCAGCCTAAACTACAGAGTAAAACCCTATCTCAAAAAAGAAGAAACCAAGGCCAGGGATATCGTTTAGCAGCACAAGTGCCTGTCTGGTAAGCACAAAGTCCTGAGTTCAATTCCCAGTACAAAACAAAACAAAATGTTGCTATGTTGCTGGGCATGGTGGCACCCTCCTGTAATCCCAGCACTCAGGAGGCTGAAGCAGGAGGATCATTAGGAGTTCAAGACCAGCGTGGACTACAAAGTGAGCTCAAAGCCGCCCTGAACTGCATGGCAAGACCCTATCTCATAAAAACAAAACAAACAAACAAAAGGTAAAAAACAAAAAAACCAGAATCCAGAAACCAAAACAAAAAAGAAAAGAACTATTAATTCTTGAAAACCAAACCAACCGAAAAACAAAAAACTCATCCAACCAAAAAACCCAATGAGACATGAGTAGAGAAAGAGGCCTGGAGGGGACATAAACAACACTTTCAAGGCTGGAGCAGGTTAGGAATACTCCCACAAGTCAGGATCTAGGTCTGTCCTGCTGCACCTGGTTGTTAGGGCCAGCAAGCTAAGAGTGTTTGTTTTTAATTTAATTTAATCTTTTTATCTTTTTGAGACAGTCTCACTATGCAGTTCAGGCTGGCTTTGAACTCACTTTGTAGCCCAGGCTGGTTTTGAACTCGCAACAATCCTTCTGCCTCAGTCTTCTTACTGCTGGGATTACAGGCGTGCGCCACCGTGCCCACCCAAGAGTGGTTTTATGTTTTGTTTTTTGGTACCGGGAATCAAACTCACGACCTTGTGCTTGCCAGGCAGACACTGTGCCACTGAGCTATATCCCTGGCCCTGGTTTTGTATTTTAAAATGGTTGATAAAAATCTAAAGAGGCCCCAGTGGTAGCCCATGCCTATAATCCCACTAGTCTGAGAGGCTGAAGCAGGATCCCAAGTTTGCGTCTAACCTGGGCAACTGAGACCTTGTTCAAAATACACAATTTTAAAAGGGCTGGGCTGCAAAGCCCTGGCTGTGTTCAATCTTAAGTACCATAAAAAAAAAACACCATACGTATATAAATATTTTGTGATCTGTTGACACTTAAATTTCAATGTCATAAAAAAATTCAATGTAATGAACAAAGTTGGACAGGAACATAAACATGGCTATGTTTACTTAGCAACAGTTTGTGGCCACTTTCGTGCTGCTGCAGTGGGAAGAGAGGGTTGCCCCAGAGATGGTCTGGCCTGCAAAACCTAGATACCAACCAGTTAGCTCTGCAGGGAACAGCTTGCTCAACCCTGGACCACAGTTAAAGAGCAGCTTCATTTTGCGATAAAAGAGGTGGCAGCCAGTGGCTGAGGGGTGACAGAGATAGGACAGAAAGATGGGGCCTGGCTCCTGGCCACACAGGCTGCCTCAGCAGGGTGGGTCCTGGAACAGGGGCTTTTAGCTGAGGGATCTCACAGGTACTGTCTGCTCCCTGCTTTCCCCTCTGGGACTAGGATCAAACCCTCAGTCTCACTAAGTTGCCTGGTCTGGCTTAGAGCTTGCAACGTCCCGCCTCAGCTTCCTGAGAAGCTGGAATTTTAGGCACCTGGCTCACTCACCCAGTCCTCTTTTCACAGCTGCTTTTCCTCAGAGCTCTGTGGCACAGTTCTAGGAGATCCACATAAGGCTCAGAAAAGCCCGCCTGTAGCCTTTCTCTCGGCCTCTCCAGCCTCCCCTGGTTGTTCCAACCAGGCTCTGTCTCATTTCTGGTGTGGCCAATGCTTCTTGGGAACAGATAGCCATGCCTCATGATCTGGACCAGCCTGAGACATTTTTCTCTCCACTTCTACCCACCTTCCAACCTCAGCCCTAAAACACCCTCCTTTCAAGAACCATCTCCCATGTCAAGGAGCCCCAAACCAGCCATGTGGGGCATACACCTGTTATCCCAGCACTCTGGGAGACTGAGGCGGGAGGATCTCAAGTTTGAGTCTAGCTTGGGAAATCTATGGAGACCCTGTCTCAAAAGAAAAAATCAGGGGCTGGGGATATAGCTCAGTGGAATAAGCGCTTGCCTAGCAAGTGCAGGGTCCTGAGTTCGATCCCCAGTACCTCAAAAAAAAAATTATCTAAAGAAAAAATCAAAAAGGCCTGGGGATGTTGCTCAGTGCCATCCCCAGTACTGAGGGCAAAAAAAAAAAGGTGCTAGCTATGCTGAGGTTAACCCAGTTTCTCGCTCTTGTTTTTTTTGTTTTTTTTTTTTTTGGTACTGAGGACTGAACCCAGGCCTTTCACACTGAGCTGTATCCCCACCTTTTCTATTTTTGAGACACAATTGCTAAATTGCCCAGGCTAGAGTCAGAGTTGGGATCCTCCTGCTACAGCCTCCAGAGTGCTGGGAGGCTGTGCCACTACCATGCTATGTGATCCAGGCGTTGAATTCAAGACGCTGCCGCTGCCACCAACACAACCTCCCAGGTGCTGAGACTGTAGGGGTGTGCCACCAGGCCTGCCTTCTCTCTTGTTGACAGACTTCGACTTTTAGGGACTTTCCTGAGACTTTCTACTTCCTGTTTAAAGAGGGAGTCTCTCTCACCTCTTACCTGCAACAAATGACACCCCCCACATCCCCTACACTAACTGCCCCACCGGAGCTGCCTCCTGGCACTGAGCCTTGAATTTAGGGGTGTTGGGAGGGGAGAGGATAAGAGCTCCCAAACAATAACCTGCAGCAGCAAAATGCCTCTTGCTCAGTTGACTTGGGGAAGGGAGTTATTAAAATGAAGTCTCAGTCAGGCATGTAAGCACTTGGGAGGCTGAGGCAGGAGGATTCAAGACCAGCCAGCCTGGCCTCAAAACAAAACAGAAAGTCTCTAATTATAAAACTGGGGAGAAGACCAAGAAATGAAAGATGTGGTTGGAGAGAATGTGGCACAGAGAAGGGCTCAACCCCCACATTTCTTTCTCCCCACCGCTGTTGATGTCTACCAGGGTCTCCTCCAGGTTCCTGAGCGACGGCTGAAGGCTGCCACACTCGGCGCAGCCGCAGCCGACCCTGTGCCCCGCTGCCGTCGCCCCCCGCAGAGGCTGGATGTGGGTGAGTGCGGCTGCGCAGATGCTACTCTGCACCCCGCAGCTCACGGGGCGGCCATGGGCACTGACGGCGGTCCCGAGGCTGCACCTGCACTTCGGTCAGGCCGGTGGGCCTTCACCCCAAGGGGCTTCGAGCAGAGAAAGAGGAGTCCTGACACAGCGGTACTTTTTCTCCTTTTGGAGCTGGGGACCACAGCCCAGGCCCTGTGTATCCTCAGCACACCGCACCAGTGACCCATGAACCACACCCCAGCCCACCCGCACCCCACCCCAGCTGGACCTGAGGCCGCGAAGCGCACCCCAAGTGCACCAGTGTACCACGACGTGGCCTCACAGCCCGCGCTGCGAAAGGCGGCGCCCTCAGCATGCGCTCCTTGTGCAAGTCGTTGGCTCCTATTAAGTGATGGCATGAGCTGGTCATCTCCGCATTCAGGGAGGCCGAGGCAGGATCGTAAGTTCAAGGCCAGATTGGCAATTTACTGAGAATCTGCATCAAAATTAAAACTTTCTTAAAAGGGATGGGAATTTAGCTCAGCGTAAAGGCCCTGGGGTTCAATCTGCAGTACTGAAGGGGAAAAAGGAACTTTGTTCACATCACAACCCCACCCCCATCTCAATTTCGGGGGTCCACTTCCTCTGCGCCCTTCCCTATTTCTACCCCAGTTCACCAAAACTAGGGGTCCCTCCACCGCTTCGCTCTGCCCTTGGGTAGCAGCTTCCTCTCTCAGCCCTTCGAGTTTTGGAAGTCGGCAAGAGGTGTCTGGCCACACGGCAATCCCGGGGGGGAGGGCAGGAAGAGGGGTTGCTTGGGGTCAGCTTCCCCTCGCTGAGAACTTCCACGCTGACCCCGTACTGACCTCAGGGACAGGGAAGGTGTCTTTAGGGGCTGCGCGAACCTCAGCTCTTAAGTGAGAGGAAGAAAGAGAGCGAAGCTCTAGAGGCGAGCCCAACCGGAAGGCAGAGGCCGGCAGCCGAGAGGGAACTGCGGCTCCAGGACAGAGCGGGAGCTGAGGCTGGGAGCCCCGGGGCCGCGGTTGCAAGCCCTCCACCTGTGATTGGCTCTCGCACTCGGGCCTAGCCCCAGACCTGCCCGGCAACAGCTGGAAGGGGCGGGCGGGCGGGCGGGTCAGCTGACTTCCAGGCCGGCGGGAGGCCCCGCCCGCCGCACCGCCCCCACGCCCGCACCGCCCGCCGCACCGCCCCCACGCCCGCCCCGCTCGCGCCGGCCCGCTCTGCTTGCTGGCGGGCCTCGCGACCTTCCTCGCCCTCGCTCAGGCTGCGGCGGGTTCCGTGCGCCTTTCCCTGCGCTGCTCCTACGCGGTCCTCCCCCGCCTCCCAAGTGTCTCGGTCCTTCCCGCCCGGCCCGGGCCAGCCTGAGTCCGGGAGCGCTGGGAGCGAAGGGCGGCTGGCGATGCCGGCGGCCCAGGGACCCCCCCGCCGTGTCGGCCGCCGGGGCCGGGCGAGGGGTCTCTGCTTCCACGAGGCCCAGACTCGGAGCGGCCGGGGTGGCCGGGGCGCTCCGCTCGCGCAGCACTGCCGCGCGTCGTTCACCGCGAGGGGCGCAGCGGGCCGGGAGGGGCGGAGGCGGGGCTGAGACGCGGCCGAGGAATGTGGCTTTGGCTGGACCTCGCGTGCTGCCGGCCCCGCCCGCACGATCCCGGCCAGGGCCGCCGCGAGTCCCAAGCGAGCGGGGCCCCCAGGCCGCAGGCTTTTCCCGGCCCGGCCCCGCGGAAGGCGGCGAAGCCAGAGCGGAACCGGGAAACGGTGACGGCGGAGAGAGGAGGGCAGGGCCGGAGCTGGGGGCCGTACACGTCTCCCGAGGGCCGCTGCCGGTCGGCGCAACCCCGGGTGCGGAGCGCCGCCAGCCTCGGAGCGGCCCACGCCGGCCTGCGCGGCTCAGCCTGGGAGCCGAGCGCCGCGCGCCGGCCTGAACGGGTGAGGCGGGACCTCTGGTGGCCGGTGCCCGCCCTGCAGGGCCGCTGGCGGAGGGCCCGCGCTCCTCCTCCGGGCTTTCCGACTTGACACTCAGTTGGCCCGACGGCTGGGCCCCCAGATGGACAAGGAAGAGCGCGATTCTCCTTTGTCGTAATCCACTTTAGTAAAAAATAAATTAGTTCTGGGGTGGGAGCCATTTCATTACGGAGCTAGGAAGCAGGGGCTGCGCTCCCGCGAGCGTTTCTCCTCCCCACCCGCGGTCCGACGGCCCTTGCCCTGACCCGGGCTACAGTGGGCAGCAGCGGACCCTCGGCCCTAGCCGAGCAGGAAGGCACGGACAGAGAAGGGCAGAAGGCGAGCGGGTCAGGGCCAACGGGGGGCTTGTGCGGCGCTGTGCGGTCCAGGCCCAGGGCCAGGCGCTTGCCCACCAGCAGCCCCCTCTGAGCGACGCCCCAGCCCCAAAGCGTGGCTTAGAAAGCGTGAGGCCTGAAAATGAGAAGTCAGGTTAAGGGCGCGGAGTGGGAATGGCTGAGAGGGCCGCGTCCCAAGCCGCTCAGAGGACTGGCTTTCCTCTCGGCCTGGGCGAGCCTTGGGGACACGAGCGCAGCCCGCGCCGCACTCCCTCCCAGCCTCGTGACTTCTCCGCGGGAGGTGACACCGCTGGGACACACGCCCGGCCAGCCGCGCGCACGTCTGCGGGTGCAGCGCACCGCCCAGACCCCGCCCGCCACACGGCGACACCCACGGTCGTGGCCTCGCCACCTCCAGTCGCCCTGGAGCTAAAATGGGGCCAGGCTGGAGAGCCAGGGCCGCAGCGTGGGCTGACGGACGGGCTCAGCGCGAGTCAGAGAGCTGTAGGAGCGTCTCCTGGGCGGTCTTCAGGCGGGCTCCAGCGCGGAGCGCTCCAGGGCCTGCGCGCAGGAGCGGCAGCAGGTGGCCGTGTAGTAGGGGTACACGCAGAGCCGGGCCTGGACCACCAGGGGGCAGTGTGGAGAGCTGTCCTGGCACCGGTCGTCTGCGGACGGGTCAGGGGCCGGCCGGCCGGCCGTCACCGACAAGCACGTGCCGGGGAGGGTGCTGCCCGCCTCCGCCGCGCTCCGCGCACCCCTAACCGCACCCCGGGGGGGGGAGGGTCCGTACCAGCGTGCTGGCTGCAGGGCTGGCTGTTACACTGCCGTTTCCTGGAGGGTCGCAGATGCGGAGGGCACTGGGTCCCGAGGGTCCGGTTGGCGCTCAAGCACTGGACCTCCCTTGTCTGCGTGCCGCCCTGGCAGGTGCGAGAACACTGGGGGGACCACAGCGATGGGCTTAGACTTTCGCTGCGTTCAGGGCTCCGCCGTAACCCGCGGCCACAACCTCCCTCTTTGCAGAGTAGCAGTGGGACATTCTTCTCCAGGGACGGGGTGGGATCCCGGGTGGACAGGCCCACCTGTACCCCGAGTCCAAAGGAAGTGGGCCAAAGTGAAACTTCCGCTGGGCTTGTCCTGGGGTTTGGAGAAGCTTGGGGGTCCAGTGAGAGGAGCCCCCATCACGGGAGGCTCAGGCTGAGCAGCCAGGGGAGCCAGGCACTCACCGGACTCCAGGGCGTAGAAAACCACTGGTCCCGGCAGGCCTGGCCCTCACAGGGCTGCAGGGCAGGGGGCCTGCGCAGGTGGGAACAGTTGCTGGGAGAGGTCACGAGGAACTCAGCCCCCAGCTTAGACACACAGATGACGTCTCTGTGCTGTGTGCCAGAGCCACACTCTGCGGAGCACTGGTGTAGGGTAAGGAGATCAGAGATCACTCCCAACCCCGCCATGAACCCCTGCACCCAGCCGGCCCCCTCCCAGGCCCGCAGCGCACCTCAGCCCAGGGCCCCGTGTACCAGCACCACGTCCTCTCGCAGGGCCCCGAGCTGCAGGCGCGCATGTCGGGAGGGCGGCTTCCCGGGGGGCAGCTCTCCTCACCCGCCCCTGCGCCTGTGTCCTCCCTGCCCGGCCCGCGGGTCTCCCCGCTCCCGAGGCAGACCACCGAACGCCGCTGGACTCCACTCCCACACTGGGCCGAGCACTGTGGAGAAGCAAGTGCCTGCGTGGAGGGAGCTGCTGGGACTGGAGCAGGGTGGGGGCTTGGGATGGAGGCATCCTGGGCCTTGTGTCTGGGAGCTGGGAAATGCACCGGGCACCAGCCAGGCAAGGGGTGGCAGCTGGGGGTCCAGCACCCTGATGCAAATTCTTCTCGCGTAGCATCTGAGACCCAGGACCAAGCACAGGGTAGGTGCTTGCTCTGTGTTTGCTGAGCTGAGCTAGACAGACCGTGACAGGCAGTCTGGGTGTGGTCACCAGGGATGGGGGGTGGTGGCAGAGGGGCATGGGGCCCACCTTGGAGCTCCAGTCACTGTGGAACCAGGCCATGGTACAGGGCCCCATGTCACAGGCCTCTCTGCCGGGGGGCCGGGGGGCGGCTGAGGCACAGTCCTGCTCACTCACTTCCTCACCGTTGTTTCCCACACAGCGAACCTGCCGGTTCCTCTGGCCGCGCCCGCACCGCACGGAGCACTGAGGGTGTGAGAGGGAGGCAGGGAGCTGGGCTCAGGAGCCTCAGCCTCTGGCTTTTACCCAGCGTCTGCCCCAGCTCAGTGGTTACAGGGCCTTATGGGCTGATGAGACTGAGCCGAAGCCCCAGCCCCCCGATCCCCGGTTCAGTCTCTTATCTGACATCCGTTACAGGGGTTCCACACAGGACCCTGTTTGCACAACATTTCTGCTGATGGAAGAGGTGGAAAAGCCACCGCTCTCATTCCCTGCTGCCCATCCCCGGGCTCCCTTGCCCCAGCTGCTCACCTTGCTCCAAGGGGAGCCCACCTCCCAGTGGCCACAGAGGCGCAGCTGACAGTGCTGGGTGGTGTTAGGCCGGGGGAGGTATCCACAGCGCTCTGGGGGCACTGAGGAGCCACCTCCTCCAAACTCCTGCCGGCAGTGCAGCTGGCGGTGCTGGGTGCCCAGGCCACAGGAGCGGCTACAGGATGTCCATTCGCCAGCCTCCCAGCTGCAGGCAGGAGGACAGACAGCAATGAGATGCGGCTGCATGGGGGTACACGGGGCATGGGGCCTGCAGTAGGACAGCGGGCACATTTAGCACTGGAGTTGGGGTTTCTTGTCAGGGAGCAGGCTGCCTGGGATTCTCTGCTGTCTGCATGTCAGGCCTTATCCAACATTGTCTCTTTGCAGCCAGGAGGTGCTCGGGTTGAGTCTGGGAAGACGTGTGGGCAGGGAGTGGGTTCAGGGGTGACTGGTGGGTTATAATGTCCTTGCCCCCCGCGGGCCATACTCACTACGGAGGGCATGGTGGGCCATGGCAGGGCTCAGAGGAGTCTGGGGGCCTGGCACCTGCAGCACAGCTGTTGTGTTCATCCAGTTCCTCTCCTGACTCACGAGAAATGCAGCGGAAGATGGGGCGCCAGACACCTACAGGGGACAAGGACGCAGGCAGGGAGGCAGCCATGGTGTCAGGCTGGGGACTCAGGCCTCAGTCCCAGGAACACAGCCACGAAATGTCACCTTTTCCACAAGATGCCGAACACTCAGAGTACCCTACTCGCTTCCAGTATCCAGCTGGAGACCCCAGGGGCAACCTGGGGTGGGCTGCAGCAGGCATCTGGGGGATCCGCACCTGACGCTGGAGGGTACCTGGGGCCCGGGCTGGGCGGGGCGCCAAGGGCTGTGGGGGCTCCCCCCTCAGTATCTCTGCAAAGGAGTTGAGTAGACCGGTCAGGTGCCTCCCTGCCGCCTTTGAGGCCCTCTCGGCCTCTCCCTCCCCCTGGGTCAGGCTTACCAGGCTGAAGGTGGGGCACAGAGGCCTCTGGAGTGGGGCTCTGAAGGACTGGGGGAGCTGACGAGATGACATACTGGTAAGAAACACCTGGGCTGTCCTCCTGAAAGATCATCTGGGGAGAAGAGGGAGAAATAGATGTTTGGGGGCCACAGAGCGCACCAGGCACTGCCTTTCCCACCCGGCCCCGAGGCCTTCCCTGGAGGAGAGGCCTTGCATGCCCCGGGCTCACGTAGACATCCACAGGCTGGGTCGTGGGGCCTTCAGCTGACAGGCTCTCGCCTCGGCCTGCCTCCCGCGGAGGGCGGTTGTACAGGAAGACAGTCCCGCTGCCTGCGTAGGACCCGGGGGGGTCCACAGCCCAGTTCCCATTGATGATGGAGTGGCCCCCAGGGCCTCGCAGGGCTGAAGAGACCCCAAGCTCAAGGTTGGTCACACCGTCTTCAGCCCCAGCACTCCCCGCAGAACCCGAGATTTCCCAGGCTCTGGGCTTCCTGACTGCCCAAGGGGACCGGAAATGGAATGGGACAGGGCTGGGAGCCTGTGCTCTCACCGAGGTAGTTGGAGCTGGGCTGAAGCTGGGCGATCTGGAGATGGGAGGCCCCAGTTGGAATCTGCAGGATCTTCTGATAGCCCAGAGGGCCGCCCCGGTCAGTGAGGTTCCCCGAAATGAGGCGACAGGTAGAATTGTCACCCCCACAAACGCCACAGCTGTCTGGACGCCTGCCAGAGCCAAGGATCCCATCACAGCCGGGGCTCTGGGAAGAGTGAAATGAGACCAGGCACACGAATGCCAGACACCCACACCCTCTGCACTCAGGGTGCTGCCTTTGTGGCCTTGCTCCTTGTGCTACAAGTGCAGTGCTCTCCACAGGCCCCTCCACCCTGCCAGGCTCGGCCCGGGCAGCAGGGCGTGCCTGACAGACTCTTCCTACAGCTCTCCTGTGGCTCTGGCCAGTGGGGCTCTGCAGATGGTGCTTTCTCCCTGGCAATTTGGTGGTGGTTGTGATGAGTGAAACTCACTACTGTGTGTGTGTGTGTGTGTGTGTACGTATGCACACATCTGCCCTCCCTCACCAGGCAGCGTCCAGCTACACAGATGTCCAGAGTTCCAGGTTGACACGGAGTCCCATCCTGGACCTTTTCAGTGTGACGGACATAGAAGCGGAAGCCACGAGGACGACAGTTCAGTTCACAGCGTTGGGAGCCCTGAACTAGGAGACCAGGTAGACAGTGGTGAGCCAGTGGGAAAGCACCCCCGCATCCAGGTTTGCTGGGATTGTCTGTGGGTCAACCGGAAGTTGCTAAGTTGCTGTGGGGGAAGGGAACAGGAGGATTCCACACCCTGAAAGGTTGGTCAGAACAAGAGGCCACAGACACTGTCAAGGTTTGGTTTGGTTTTATAGTACTGGGGACTGAACCCAGGGTCAGTGTACTGAGCCACAGTATCCTCAGCCCCACCCTTTTTTTTTTTTTTTTTTTGGTCTTTTTGAGACAGGGTCTTCCTATGCAGTTCAGGCTGGCCTTGAGCTGACTTTGTAGCCCAGGCTGGCCTTGAACTCACAGCCATCTTCCTGCCTCAGCCTCCCGAGTGCTGGCATTACAGGCGTGGCAACCACACCTGGCCAGACTTTTTGTTTTGTTTTGTTTTGCTTTTTTGAGACAGGGTCTCACTACACAGTTCAGGCCAGTCTTGAGCTCACTTTGTAGCCCCGGCTGGCCTTTTTTTGTGTGTGTTTCAGGCTGGTCTTGAACTTGCAACAACCCTCCTGCCTCAGCCTCCCGAATGCTGGGATTACAAGCATGCGCCACCAGGCCTGGCTACATAGACTTTTAATTTATTTATTTGCTTCCTTTTTGGTTTTTGGTGATAGAGTCTCACAAAGTTGCCCAGGCTGGGCTCAAACTTGCAATCCTCCTGCTTCTACCTCCCAAATTACTAGGATTGCAGGCATGTACCATGCCAGGCAATTGTTTTGTTTTTTTGAGACAAGGTTTCCATAAATTCTCTGGCTGACCCCAAAGTTAAGGGATCAAGTGACCCTCCTGCCTCAGGCTCCAAGCAGATGGGACTATAGGTAAATATCACTATGCCCAGCCATCAGGGAACCTTCTGACACCTACAGTTGTGTAGGTACAGAACTCATGAGGGTTTGTTTTAGTGTCAAGGTGACATAAGCCTAAAATTAAGCGGATGGTTACTTGGGAAGGATGTACAGGCTACTGCGCTGCCCCAGACCCATGCCCTGCTGTGCATGCTAGACAGGGTCTCCACGTCACAAACACACCACCTCCCAGGACAGAGGTCTTTCCAGAGGAAGGCAGCCCAAGGATGCCTCTGGACCCCTCCCCCTCCAAGCCTGACCTCTGTGCTGCCATCTATCGGGCCTGACAGCTGAAGGCCTGTCCAGGAGCCCCTCCCTTCCCAGCATGCACTAAGTGACTTAGTAAGACAGGGTGACACAGGAGAAAGAGAAGGGCCTACACAGTAAGAAGGGCTAGAAACCCTCTGAGGGTGAACAGGTGCCTCCCTTCCCCACTCTCCCATCACATGTATGGGCGAAGCTCACCTTCCGTGAAGGGCTCCCACTGGTACTGCTGACCCATGAACTCCTGGGAGTCAAAGGCGGCACACTGCAGGGCCCGGGGGTCCGGCTGTTCTGGGGGACAGGGCTGGGTGCGGGAAACAAAGCAGAGGGAGGTGGAGGGGAGGCCGGGCAGGGCCGGGTGTGGGAAGCTGGGGCTCAGGTCCTGTGCTGCAGACAGACAAGCCCAGGTCCCAAGCGAAGTCTGTGCTGGGAGAGGGCGCCCAGCACAAAACTCACCGCCTGGCTGCAGGCTCGAAGCTGCTCACTCTCCCCGGAACATCTTGGGACAGGGTCGCTGGGAGCAAAGAGGCCCCAGGGGGAAGTGGGGTGGGGCCTAGCCCTCAGCAGGGGCAGCCACCCATATGGGTGGTGATGGGCAGGCTCCACAAGAGACCCGTGAGGACTCCCCCTAGGCCGCCAGTGTCCCTGCCTCTGCTGGCCTTGGCCCCAAGGGACGTACGGGGAAGGATCCGGGCGTCTACCTGCCACCTGGGGGCTGGCCAGGCGGTGGGAGGTAGGCATTCTTGGCTGAGGGGACACAAGGAAGGAGGCGTTTTCTCCAGAGGTGGAGGTGCGGGAGGCAGGCCCCACACCTGCTGAGGCCTGGACTCCAGGATGGGACTGTGAGGGATCGGTGCTGCTTCTGGGGGATGCTGCTGTCTTAGCAGTTTGGGGCCTGGCAGGTTCTGCTGGGGGGGATGAGGTAGGGGCAGCGGACCCTAAGGACAGGAGCTGGGTTTGAGAGCTGTGCTGTGCAGAGGAGGGAAGGGGCCCGTCCACTGCAGCAGAGGCCAGGGAGTGCTCGGGACTGGCTGAGACCCCAGGGTTTCTGCGGCTCCGGTGCAGTGGCAAGGCGAATGGCACCTTCCCATAGCCAAACATGCCGGGCTTGATGGGGTCTCGAGCCCAGGACCTGAGAAGGTGTTGCAGACAGGAATGAGGTCACAGCTCTGCCCACCCCTGCCCCTTCTCCTGGCACGGAAGACAGGCCTCCAAAGCCATCCTGTCCTCATGTCCTGCTCCCCTTCCCTCCCCCAAGCCTTGCCCTTCCTCTGAACCTCACCTCCGGGCCTCCTGGGGCTCCTCTCGCCCCCCCTGGGATGCAGGACTTCGAAGTGGGCCTCCCCTTCCCCAAGGCTGTGGCCTGTGGAGCGGCCAGGTTTGTCCTGAAGTCTGAGGTCTGGGGCCCGGGCCCTGGGGCTGCAGGGCTTCTGGGTGTCGTGGGGGCCTGGGAGGCAGGACCAGGCCCGGGGGGAGGTGACACATCCGGCTTCTGCGCTGCACCCCCACTCCGCAGGGCTGGGAGCAAGTGGTCCACTGGTCCCAAGGTCCCCAGACACCCTCAGGGACCCAGCCCTCCTCTGGGGGTATGTGAAGAGCCTGTCCGGACAAGACCTACACAGAAAGAGGTAAGACAGACACAGGGCCATGGGCGGGGATGGTGCCAACTGGCCACCTAGCCCAGGACTCTGGCCAAGTCACACCCAGGGCTCAACTCAGTGGTTTCGGTGTGATTTCTCCAGGAGCTGGGGGCTGGCAGAGAGGGGCAGGCAACGGAGGAGGCCCTGGGACAAGAAGCCTGCCTCGAGGGCTGGGGGAGGGCATGGGAAGCTGAGGGGACACAGCAGGGGTAGGGGCAGCTGACTGCCGAGGCTCACCTCCTGGTCCAGGCAGAGCTGAGGGAGAGGCAGAAGCAGCATCACACACAGCCAGGGCCTGCGAGTCCCAGGAGGGGTCATGAGACTGCACTGGAGGCACTGGGACCCCGACCCCCAGGCTCCCCACATCTTGGCTTTTCTGCAAGCAGAAGGGCCTCGTCCCTTACCAAGGGTCCCTCCCAGTCACCCTCCCCCAGACTTCCAGGGACCGGCCATCCGGGCAGCCCCTCACCTGCCCGCCCACTTCTCCATCACTGGGCCCGGAAGAAGCTACTCAGGCATCTGGGCATGAGGGGTGCACACTGTAGGGGGAGAAGGCTAGGGGTCACCTCTCAGGAAAGAACTGGGGCTGGCTAGGGGGCTCCTCACAAAGACGGTGCCGGCAGACGGTGGGGAAGCACAGCCCAGCCCGTTGGGAGCCTCACGGGGAGCAGAGGAGCCCTGCAGGGTGGGGGTCTGACCTCAGCTTCCAGGCTCCCAACTCGGCCCCTCCCCTCGGTGCTGTGGGGACTCAGCTCCTCCCTTGATCCTGAGCTGGGCAGTGCAGGCCAGCTTAGGCCATTCCTAGGGTTTCTGTGGACTCCCACTCCTGCCCCCCAGCTCCCCGGAAAGGTGAGGGGGGAGGCTCGGGTGAGGTCAGGCCAGACGCCCGAGGCCCAACCAGAAGCCCTAGAAACAAGGCCTTTCCCGACCACCGGTTTGCGACCTGCGCCAGCCTCTTTGTCCCTCCCAAGCTAAGCCCCTTACAGAAGAGTCAGGCACGTCTCACACTTTCAGGCTAAGGGACAAGCTAAGTGGGTTCATTTATAGAGAAAAAGCAGGTGATTTAACCTCCCTTGAGTGCCAGCAGCTCTCTGGCACTGGCTCAAGGGGAGCCCCCCCCTTCTCTTCCCTCTTCCTCCCTCCCTCCTTTGCTTCCTCCACCCCTGCCCTTGCCTTTCCTCTCCTTCCTTTCATTTCTCCCTTCCTTTTTCTCACGCCTGTAATCCCAGCACTTGGGAGGCTGAGACAGGAGGATTGCTGGGAGTTTGAGGCCCGCCTGGGCTACATAGTGAGTTCAAGGCTGGCCTGAACTGCATAGCAAGACCTTGTCTAGAAAAGAAAAAAAGAGAAAAATCCAGGGCTTTTGCATTGAGATACCACATCCCCAGACTTTTTACTTTTCGAGGCAGGGTCTTGCTCAAACTTGTGACCCTCCTGCCTCAATCTCCCAGAATTCTGGGATTACAGGCCTGTGTCATGATGCCAGGTTTAGGACCTACTTCACCTGGGCCTAATTTTCATTTCTTTTGTGGTAGTGGGGACTGAACTCAGGGCCTCACGCATGCCAGGCAAGTGCTCTTAACACCAAGCAACCCCTTTTTTATTTTTACCCAGGGTCTCACTAACTTGCTCAGGCTGGCTTTGAACTTGTGATCTTCTTGCCTTGGCCTCCAGAGGAGTTGGACCTACAGGTATGTGCCATCATGCCCAGCTGTTTTTCTTCTTTTCTAAAATCTCTCTTTGCCTGTAGTCCCAGCACTCTGGAGGCTGAGGCAGGATGATTGTTGTGAGTTTGAGACCAGCCTGGGCTACTAAGCGAGCTCAAGGCCAGCCTGAACTGCACAGTGAGACCCTGTTTCAAAAAGACAAAAAAAAGACTTTTTTTCTGTTGCCACACAGCCATAAGGGCTGGGGAAACCAGGGGAACCAGAGATGCAGCCAGCTGCCCTAACTCCCCGGTCCTGGGCTTCTCCTTCAGGAGTGCAGGAAGCCAGCCTGAGTCCAGCCTGCAGGGTCATCGGAGCTTCTCCTGGCCGCAGCACTGAGCTCTCCAAGCCCATGTCCTCCAGCCCCTTCTGCCTCGCTTTGAGCATTCCCACCACCATCCTGCCTTGGTTCTGCTTTCCAGGGAAAAAAACTGTTTCTGTTGGATCAGAAAGGCACCAGGAAAGGAATCCAAGGAGCTGCTGGACCAGCTCAAGGGCAGGGGAATGATAGAGGGAAGGCCAGGAGTGTGCTAGGGGCCGCAACATCCAGCCCTCTGCTCTCCCTGGGACCCCAGGCCCAGGGAATTTGAGGGGCAGTGAGAGTGGCTGAGCGTGGCGGCAGTGTGAAGCAGCCTCAGCTGCTTAGGGCGGGTGGCTTCTTTCCTCGGCAGCCGCCCTGTCCTGACGGGAGGAGGTGCGGGGACCTGGAGAAGGACCCATTCCCCACCGCAGCCCTTGGCCCTCAGCCCTCTGCCTGTTCCTGGAGGCTACGGTCCCTGCCTGCCCCTCCTCTGGCCCTCCACTCCTCTGCTCCCTGCCTCTGCCAGGCCCTGCGCCCCGGCCCGTGACCCTTGCCCCTCGCTGCCCCTCTCCGTGGCCCACCCGGTACACATAATCCTGTCCTGAGCTGGGTTTGGCTGGGGCAGCTCCCTGGGGAAGTGAGGGGTGGAGGTGACGTGAGCTCCTGGGACCTGGGCCAGGCCTGGCTCCCTCTCTGGAAAAGTCCCACCCCACCCTCCCATGCACAGCTGGGCAGGGGCCGATGCCCCTCCTCCGCGGAAACAGACACATAGTGTGCTTTTCACCCCTCTCCCTGCCCCTTATCTGCGTTCTCTGCTGCTGCCCAGGATGAGGAGAGTACAGGTCACAAGTGGTCACCCTGGTGCCAGGATGGAGCCTGGGTTAGGACAAACCTGGGCTCGTCCTGACCACAGCTCCCCAGGAGAGGGACCTGTGCAGAGGTGACCCGCAGCGCCCCCCCGGAGCCGCGCACTGCTGGGCCGAGGGGCCGGAGCGGTGGTCCCGGGCTGCGAGGGCAAGTCCCGGTGGCAGGTCGGAGCTCTGTGGTCCTCCGGTGCCCTGCTCGCGCGGGTCAGGACGCCACCCCAGCGGGCGTCTCTATCGGCCTCAGCCTCGCCGCCCGTGGCCCTCGCTGCAGGGTCAGGGGGGTCGGACGCGTCCTCCGCAGCACCCTGAGAGGCGCGAGGTTCGGGCGAGTTTTCCAGCTTCGCAGTGTGACTCGGGCGGGGCGCGGCTCGGTTCCCCGACCAGGCGATGGAGCCAATGTCCCAGGGATCCCTGGACCTCGACCCCAGGGCGTCCGAGCTGGGGCCAGAGTCGGGGTAGGGGCGAGCGGCAGCCTGGGGAGCGGAGGCGGCGCGGTTGGTCGCGGTCGGGGTCGCGGTCGGGGTCGGGGTTGGGGTCGGGGTCCGGGTAGGGGTCGGGGTGGGGGCTCTACCTGTTCCGCGCGCCCCCCCGCGCTCCGCTCCCTCTCGTGGATGCCAGTCCCTGGGCCGCCACTCTGGCCCGGAGCGGCCGGGCAACTCAGCCCCGCCCCCGCCCCGCCCACGCGGGTACGGCCCCGCCCACTCAGGCTTTGCGCCCACGCCCAGCCGGCCAGGCCCCGCCCCCACCCGGCTGGTCCGCCACGACCCCGGCCCCGCCCCTGGCCTCTGCCTGGAGGACCGCGACCCGGCAGCGCGTGCCTGACCACCCACCCAACTGCAGGCGCCCCGCCGGCCGGAGCGGGAGAAGCCGAGGCAGTCCCAGCTGGCTCGGTGCCCGGCACGGACCGCGATGAACCACGGCAGATCCGTCTCTGGATCTGTCTCCTGGTCATCTCTCCCTCCCTGGGGCGGCAGGGAACCACGTAGTTTGCTGTTCTGTTTTTATTCGGTACAGCACTGAGGATTGAAGCCGAGGCTTTTGCACTGAGCTGCATCTCCAGCCCTTTTTATGCATAAATGTATGTATGCATGTATGTATGTATTGAAAAGATGTCTAAATTGCTCGGTCTGCGCTGGAACTTGGTCATCCTCCTGCCTCAGCCTGCTGAGTGCTGGGATTGCAGATGTGTACCTCCGCATCTGTCAATAAACTTTTAAAATGCAAGAGCTGGTGCCCACTTTGGCAGCACACATATTAAGATTAGAACAATACTGAGAAGACTGGTATGGGTCCTGCCCAAGAATGACTTGCAATTTGTGAAACATTCCATGTTAAAAATAAACAGAAGTGGGTGTGGTGTCTCACATTATAATTCCAACACTCTGGAAGACCAAAGCAGGAGAACTGCAAATTCAGAGCCAGCCCCGGCAATTTATAGGGTTAACAAGGATGTGTCAAAATGAAAGATATTAGAAGGGACTAAGGAGGTAGCTCATGCAAAAGCGCTGGGTTCCATCCCCTGTACAGAAAAAAAGAACTGTATCCTTATTTGAAAGTTAATTTGCCTATTGTTTTCTTAGCTGAACCCTAAGTTCTTTCACAAGAGCTACTTATGCTGTGTGGTACCCTCAATATTTTTCCTACTTTGTATCTGTGTTTGCAGCACTACAGAAACCTGCTCTCATGGGCAGACAGAGGAGGTCCAGTCCCCAGCTCCCTCCACTTTGCGCTCAGCTGAGAGGCTTTGTGTTTTTATTTTTCAAGAGAAGTTATTAAATACTTCAGTTTAAAAATACTGGCAGCCGGGGGCTGGGATGTAGTGCTTGCCGAGCATGTGGGCTCTGCCCCAGCACTACCTACCCCCAAAGAAACAAAAATACTGATGAGTCAAAAAAAATCCCAAAACCTTGAAAACACAAAGCAAATCAGAAACTTCATCCACGGGTCAGATTCACCTGGTCAGCAGCAGTCAGTGCCTTTCCTTAAATCTCTTCCAGCCCAGTCACCAGGTCCTAAAGAGCTAGAGGTTCAAGCCACTTCCAGGGCGGGGCTCCCGGCTCACACAGCCCCAGCCAGGGGCCCCTTTGGGCCTCTTGCATTGTGCGCTGTGAGGCACTAGCACAGAGGTGTCCAGGGCTGGCAGCTTCTGGTGCTGCCCATCAGACTCCAGCACCCAGCTCTGCCGGGCAGCGGTGTGGAAGGCAGGGACCTGGACAGGAGAGGCAGAGGCTGGAGGTAAGGGCTATGCCTGTGACATTCATCACTGCTGAGGACAAGAGTCAGAAATAGTCCATTTAGCCATGGCTTTGGGCCAAAGAGCTCCTGAGATGCGCCACAGCTGTCGCCTCCCTGGCTAGTGGTCTAAAATGCTCCTAAAGAAAATGTCCTGTGCCTCCGCAGCTTACCAAGTACCCAATTAGGTGCCTAGACCCTGATTCAAGGAGTAAAATGCTTTTTCTTTAATAATTATGTGGCCAGGCCAGGTGTGAAGGCAGTAATATCAGCACTCGGGAGGCTGAGGCAGGAGGATCCTTGAGAGTTTGAGACCAGCCTGGGCTACAAAGTGAGCTCAAGGCCAGCCTGAACTGCATAGTGAGACTTTGTCTCAAAAGACCAAAAATAAAAAGTCTATGTAAGAAGTAGATATTTACCCAAATATATCTCTAAGGATGAAATAGATAAGTAACAAAGAGAGGGGACAGGTTAGACACTGGCCTGACTTGAGCTCCACGTGACGTAATAGTAATGATAACAACAATACAGCTGCCCAGAGGCGTAGCTCAGCGGTGGAGAATGTAGTTAGCATGCACCAGGCCCCAGGGTCCAGTCTCCAGCACCAAAATCACATTAACATAGGTAACAGCAGGATGGGTGCCTGGCACATTACTAGCCACTGTGTTATCTGTGTGCTGTGTGCTGCAAATGGATCCTTTTAGAAATTTAGTTGAGATTACTTGAAAACTTCTTTCTGGCAGTGCAATCAGGGAGTTCTGTTTTAATTTCAATAACACCCTGTTGCCAGGCAGGGTGATTAACTACTAACTAGGAAGGCTGAGGCAGGAGGGTGAGGCGGGGAAACTTCGCCAGTCTGTGTCTCAAAATGAAAAATAAAAGAAGGGCTGGGGATGTAGCTCAGTGGCAGAGCACTTGGATTTGATCCCCAGCACTGCAAAAAGAAAAGTTACACCAAGGCCTGATACAAGACGTTGTCATTACATCGTGGTGGTGCAGACGCTGGTCCTGCTGCTGCTGCCGCTGCTGCTGTGCACACAGCCTGGACACTAACGTGAAACTGTCCTGTGTGTTGTGCGGCCACAGCAACCACCCCCCAAATGCCTGCTGTTTGCCTCCCTGCCTCTGGGGATCATTCATGTTCTCTTTTGTTTCCAGGAGAGACTTCGTTGCCCCGTGCATTCGGGGCTGCTCTGCAGCTGGGACTGGCTGGGACCCTATGTCCCATCGCACGGGCCCCACCTTTCTGCGTCCCCCTGGCTGTTCTGACCTGGCTTTGACTCAGCCCAGGAGCTCACTGCCCGCATTCTCACGGGAGCCGCCTGCTGCTCCTGGTCTCCCCCAGAGCCTGGACGGTTGGCTGTGCCCTACCCCCTGCCATGTTTACCCGATGCTTTGTTTTTTGAGCCAGGGTCTCACTGTAATGTGTGAAAGGAGAGAAGCCTCGTGCTTTCTTGAGCTGCTGCTACTTCATTAAAACTGACGACTTTTTTTTTTTTTTTGAGGCAGGGTCTCAGTATGTTCTCCAAGATGGCCTTGAACTCACAGCAACCCTCCTGCCTCAACCTCCTGAGTGACGGGACCACAGCAGTGTACCACCACACCCAGCCTTAGGGTCTCACTATACTTCAGTCTGGTCTTGAACTCACTTTGTAGCCTAAACTGGCCATGGACTCCAGGCAATCCTCCTGCCTCACTCGGCCTCCCAAGTACTGGGATCACCATCATGTGCCACCATGCCAAGCCCATGTTTACCTTGTGTCTTCCACCTTACCTGGCACACGTATAGTTGTTGGGGACCTGGCTCTGTGACTGGGGCTCCGCCCCGAGGCCTGTGCGGCCTGTGGGAGGAACAGAGAAGTATGCGAAGGGCTGCGCGATTGCTGGCTGTGCACAGAAACCTCAGAACCGCAGCCTGCGCGAGATTACTCCTGCTGAGGACAATGTAAAGAACGCAGGCGTCCAGGTACGGAGAAGGATTTGTTCCCCACCTGCTGAAGCTGCTCTTCTGTGGAAAGTACCCTGCCCCTTCCCCTGTGCTCCTCACTTGCTAATAAAAGCGGGTCCACCTCAGAGATTGCTGAGCCAGTGCACCAGAGCCAGGTTCCTCCCAAACCCTCGTGCCTTGAATGTTGTGTTTGTCTTTTATTCCCCGCTGTTCTCCCCACAGGTGTCCACAGGTCTGACCAGCCCCGGGTGCATAGGAGGCATTTAGTCAAAGCTTGTGCTCTGGCTGCGCTCTGCACTGCCTGGTTGTAATCTCACCCTTCCTGGCTGAGCTGGCTCTCGGATGCTGATAGGATGATAAGGAGACGGGACATGACCCGTCAGGTCAGGTGCGTAGGGGACAGTCTGGATGCCAAAGCCCTGCCCCATAGAATTTAAAAGTGGTCAGAGATTCCCAAAGGCAGGATCCTCGATCAGGCTTCCACAGCAAGGCCTCTCCGCAGGCCCAGGCCCCAGCCTCTGCCTCCACACCACTGGGAGCGGCCTGCCTGTCTGTCAGGTCCAGAGGCGAAGTGTTCTGCAGGTATGTAGGGTTGGTTTGACCCGACCTTCGCAGTAACTGCTTTATGAAGCATCTGTGTGGACTAGTGAGCTAAACTAACCGAGCAGTTTGCACCTGAGTGCTGGGAAATGGCCACAGAGCAGGGCCTCTGTGCTGGCCTCCGGGCTGCGTGGGGATGTCTGCTGCTGACAGGAGGGTGTTGTCAATGACAGGCCGTGGGGCAGCATTTCACAGACTTGATAAAATGGCACCGATCCCCGCGGGAGAGGAGGGTTTGACCAGGATCCTGCTCTGACACTGGCTCCCGCTCTGCTCTAGGCTTACGAGCTCAGAGGAGCTTTGTGTCCTCGCGGCTGCCAAGCAGAGAGCCCAGGCTGGTCTTTGCTGTTGCAGCACCAAGATGGTCAGGTTTGGGGCTGGGCCAAAGAAGACAGATGAATTATGGGAGAATAAGATACATGGGTCCCAGCTTCACCATCTAGGAGCTGCATGACCTTGGCAAGGTGAGCTTCGACCTTTCTGTCCACACAGTCACGCTGATAGCAGGACCCCGCTTCACAGGCATCTCAGTTACTTTTCTTGTTGCTGAGACACAATAGTTCACATCCACAAGTTAAAGGAGGAAGGCTTTATTTCAGCTCACAGTTTGTAGAGGTTTCACTTCATAGTTAGCTGGCTCCACGGCAGTGAAGCATGGCAGAGGGCCTTGCAGGGAAGAAACAGTTCACGTCAGATCAGGAAGCAGCAAGCAACAGCGGCAAGCCTGCCTTCCCTTTCATTCTATCCTGGTTACCAGCTTCTATGTCGGTGCCACCTGCACTAGGGTGGTCCTTCCCATTTCCCACACCCAGAACAATACTGACCAACCAGTGGACTAATTAGTTATCACACCCTTAACCCACATTCACACACCCTAGATCTACGCACTTCTGAACAGCCCCACCCCTGAACACATGAGGACATCCAGATTGAACCCATACAATAAGTTATCACAAAAATCAAAATGAAAAAAGATAGCTTGGGAGCTGAGTGAAGTGGTGAAGGCCTGTAATCCTAGTACACTGTGAGGCTGAGGCAGAAACATCTCCAATGTCCATATCCTAGTCCAGACAGTTTAGGGAGCATGGCCTCAGAATAAAGAATGTAAATGAGCTGGGGGTAGAGTTCGATGTGAAAGCCCTGTATTCAATCCTCAGTACACACACAAGAGCAAAATCAGGATAAAAGGGGCTGAAGACATGATTCAGTCCAAAGGCCTTGGGTTCAGTCTCCTGTATTAAAAAAAAAGTAAAAAAGGAATATGCGCTGGGCATGGTGGCGCACACCTGCAATCCCAACACTCTGGAGGCTGAGGCAGGAGGATCGCTGCAAGTTCAAGGCTGGCCTGGACTACAAAGTGAGTTCAAGGCCAGCCTGAACTGCAGAGTGAGACCCTGTCTGAAAAAGGAAAAAAAAAAAAAAGTGTGTGTGAAAACCATAGCCATATATAAACATAAGGAAACAGGGCCGGGGACATAGCTCAGCAGTGCAAGCGCCTGCCTGGCAAAGGCAGGGTGCTGAGTTTGAACCCTGACACACACACTCAAGAAGGAAATAAGGTAGTGTTGTTAGTAATAGCATTGCTGTTAAAAACAAAAAAAAACAAAAAACACAAAACTATCTAAACCTAACCATGGCGGCACATGCCTATAATTCCAACACTCTGGAGGGGTGAGACAGAGGGGTTGATGTCGGAGCCCAACCAGGCAAGTTAGCACGACATTGTCTCAAAACAAAAGACAAGAAGGGCTGAAGCTCTGCGCATGGTGGTTGTACAGGAGATGGATCCGGCACAGCTGGCTGGGGAATGAGCGAGACCTGTCAATTACAAGATCCCAGGACAGTGCCAAATAATTCTCAGGACCCAGCATCTGGAGCTCTTTGCAGGCTCCCACGAGAGGTGGAAGGCACGGAGAAGACGGGATGCCTCGGGAGCTGTGGTGGTGAATTCCTGTGCTAGCCCGGTGCTGCCTTTCTCAGATGCAGCACGTACTTTTCAATGTGTGTGTGTTTGATTCTTTTTTTATTGTGTGCTTTTATTTTTGCTTTTACCTCCTTTTTCTCTTGTTCTGCCCAAGTTCACTCTGCAGGCAAAGGTGGGTATGGGTTTCTTCCATCCATGCACTCCTCACTTTTTTTTTTGAGACAGGGTCTCACTCTGCAGTTCAGGCTGGCCTTGAGCTCACTTTGTAGCCCAGTCTGGCCTCGAACTCGCAACAATCCTCCTGCCTCAGCCTCCTGAGTGCTGGGATTAAAGGCGTGGCCACCACATCTGGCACCCATCACTTTTCAAATAAACTTTTAACACTGTTTTTGGCTTGTCTTGTCCAATTCTGCGTTTGACACAAGAAGTGCCTGGAACACTTTTGATTGGTGAGTTTCTAAAGAAACTACTGGATAATAGCAGCAGATGCCTGCCAGAAATGGTGGCGCATGACGGGGTGAGGAATGACAGGTCTTGTCTCAGGGCAGGAAGGTAACAGGACTCATCTCCCCTCTCTGAGAATCCTTGCTCCATGTGACAGCTGAGTGCCCTTCCAGAGGAAGTGGAGAATCTCCCATATAGAGCAAGGCACATGGAGGTGACAGGCCTGTCCGGGCTATAGGCTCTGCAGAGTCAGGGAGTAGAGGAGAGAATGTGGGATGTGGTGGGAAAAACCAGGGGAGCGATAGATACCCTGCTCCCTGTCCTGCTGTGCTGTGTCTGCTGGGGAGGAGGCCATGGGGACCTCCGCTGGGCGGCTCCTCACATTCCAGAGAAAGCCAGATTGGTGTCGAATCCATCAGGACAGACTGTGCTGAGGGTGGGAAAAGGGTGCAGAAGCTGGGGCCCGAGTCAGAGCACAGAGCCAGCCGCTGCAAAGGAGCGGCTGCTGCCCTTCTTGTTCCCAGCGGCCCTGGCCCCCAGCGATGGGTCTGGTCCCCACGGAAACGCTTGCAGTCTTGCCTCAGCTAGCCTCTCACCAACCAGCCTGCTGCACCTCTCTGGAGAGGTGGCTCTGTCTCCAGGGCAGCCCGGCCAGCCCCAGCTCTCAGACCAACCTCAGGGGCGCCCGTCCACCCAGGAGTCTCCCTCTGCAGGCCTGGGCCTACAGCCCAGTCTCCTTCACAGGCAAGCCCACGGTGGCCTGTGTGCACACCCAAGGGTGCAGCCTCTGAACCACTCCTTGGGAAGTCTGCTGTGAAGCAGAACCAAACACACAAGTCAGGCATAGGGGTTCAGGCCTGTAATCCCAGACCCGGCAGGCTGAGGCAGGAGGATCATGAGATCCAGGGCAACCTGGGCTACATAGCAAGACCCTGTCTCAAACTAGCAAATAAAACAAAAGAATACAAAAAGAGAACCAAACACAACTTCACCGAACAGGCCCAGTTCAGTTGACTTCTCAGTAGTCTCCATGTCCACGGCCCAACCCCCTGGGGCGATGGGGGCTCCACTGTGACACGGGGACACCCACCCCTTCTGTGGGCCACGGCAGGGGCGAAGGCACAAGGGAAGGTGAAGGAAGGTGAGCTGAGGGAGAAGGAGTTCTCAGCATGGAGGCGGAGGGACTCTCCCCAGCAAAGGCTGGCTCCTCTTCCAAACTGGGCCTCACAGTAGCCTGGGTCACAGTGAGGGCAGAGAGGGGCAGCCCTGTGCTAAGCACTAAGAACACGTCAATCGAGCTGGCTATGGTGTCACATGTCTGAAATTGAAGCACTCTGGGAAGGTGAGGCAGGAGGATTGCAAATTCAAGCCCAGCTTAGGCCAATTTAGGAAACTCTTGTCTCAAAATTTTTTTTAAAAAAGGGGTGTGTGGCTCAGTGTGAAGACCCTGGGTTCAATTTCCAGTACTGCAAAATAAATAAATGATGGTGGTGATGGTAACAGCAACAATAAAAATAACAGGCCGCCCCGCAGCCGCTCCCAGTGGAGCCGGGGAGAGTCATGTGGGTCCTTTCACTTTATCGGAAGCTGAAGACCCCTTCCCTAAGCTGCTGCCTGACCCCGTTTCTCACCCCGTGTCATTGGGACTTTTCTTCAAACTCCTAAAGTTATCTCCACTGTTTTGTCACCTTCTTGTAGAAGAGCAAAGGACTTAGCCTCTAGCTTAGGCCCTTCATTTTACAGGTAAAGAAATTGCAGCTACAAAAAAGAAAGGCAAAGAAAAGGGAGAAGAAATTACAGCTCAGCTAGAGGCAGAGGCAGGAGGGTCACAAAAGGTGTAGAATGAGGGCCGGGGATGTAGCTCAGCGGCACAGCCTGGCAAGTGCAAGGCCCTGAGTTTTTGATTCCTGGTACCAAAAAAAAAAAAAAAAAAAAAAAAGAGCTCAACCTCCAGTACAATCAGAGAGAAAGAAAGAAAAGAAGAAAGCAAGCAAGGGAATTACAGGTCAGGGAAAGATTGCAGCTTGTCTTGGGTTTGGAGGGGAGGGTGTTGCCCAGCCCGTCACAGTCACAGCAGGGAACCGGCCTTTAAGCCCAGCAAGCCCTGCACACAACCTCAAGTCCTCCTCCCTCCCACGGCGGGCCGTGACTAGTGCAGCCTGCTGGCTCCTCACGGACCGCAGGTGTCCCCCCTTCCCCTCTGAGGGTCCTCGCCTCCCGCTCGGTCCGGGTCCCTTGGGCAGTGGGCCGGGCCAAACGCGCGTCCTGGTACCGGTGTGGCACAGCGCAGAGAGAGGAATCTCGACAGTGTCCCCAGGGCGGCAAGGTCGGGAGGAAGAGCCGGGCTCAGCGCCGGGTACCTCCTTCCGAGGGCGGGAGGCTGTGCCGGGCTGAGAGCGGGAGAGAAGGGGAGGCTGAGGCAGGAGCCTCGCTGGCCTTCCCACCACAGGCGCAGCCCCTCTGGAGCCCGTCGGGGAGCCGAGGACGGGCCTGCGGACTTCCTGCTCGGCCTTGGGGGCCTCCTGCTCCCCAGGCCTCCGCCCGCGCTGCCGCGTGCTCCTCCGCTGCGGGCGCCTCTTTGGCCGCTCCTGCCCCGCTCCGCACCTCCGTTCCCGCGCACAGGTCCTGCTCCGCCCAGCGCTGCTCGTCCTCGCTCCCTGGCACCTCTAGCCGGGAAGGGCGTGGACACCGGGTGCCTGGGCCGGGCCTCGGGCCCGCGCTTTGGGCCGCTTATCTTGCGCCCAGCGGCCCGGCCCCTCTCACTCCGGCCTTGCCGTGGGAAGCGCCCGTGGCGGAGCCGGAGCAAGGCTACGGCCGAACCGTGCAGGGCGCACGACCACACAGGCGGTTTTCTCTTTTAGTTTGGTCCAGCGCAAAGCATAAATTTTGTTACTGGATGGGCGGGCCCGCAGGGTTTCTCTCCGCGCGGCTGGTGTGCTGAGCGCGGCGCGCAAAGGCTGCGGAGGCTCTTTCCCGAGGGGGCCTGGCCGGCCCTCGGTAGGGCGGGGCGGGACCCCGGACTGGGCGCCAGCGTCACTTCACCCGGGCGCAACACCGGCTCCTGAGGGGGCCCTGGCCGGCCGAAGCCCACCGCACGATACGCCCAGGCGACCGGGCGGCGTCGCGGACCCCAGCCGCCGGCCCCGTCTGGGGCCAGGAGGCCGCATCACCAGCCAACACCCCGGCTCCAGCTCACTACCGATTACCGGAGTCAGGGCTGGGGATATAGCTCAGTGGAATAAGCGCCTGCCTAGCAAGCGCAGGGTCCTGAGTTCAATCCCCAGTACCGCAAAAAAAAAACTAAAAAATACCGATTACCGGAGTCTGAGAGGAAGAGGGCATTGGCAGACGCGGCCTGCGGCTGCCCGGGGCCTGCTATGGGGGGCCAGGCAGGGCCAAGGCAGGGCTCTGGAGAGATTAGAACATTCCCGCCCAGCCCCCATCTGCGGGAGGACCGGGCACAGATGCCAGGGAGAGCGCGGTGAGCCTTTGCTGATAGCAAAGGGACAGACAGGGCCGCTGGGGACAGATTTCCGTAAACGCTGCTGAGAGGGGTTCGGGTCTAAGCGGGGACACGCCATTGTGCTCAGCTAGCTTCTCTCCGGAAGCTGTGCAGCACAAAGGGGGGCAGTGGCCCCAGGGACCCGGTGAGGGGCACCTGTGAGCGGGGCATGGTGCCACACCAGTAACCCCAGCACTCTGGGACGCTGAGGCAGGAGGGTCACACCCTGGGCAGTGTAGTGACTCAGTGAAACACTGTCTCAAAATAAAAATATTTAAAGGGCTGGGCATGTAGCTCCCAGTGAAGGCCCCGAATTCGAATCCCCAGAAGCACACACACAACAGTGACGGGGCCCTGTCCAAGTCTGGACCTCTCCCAGGACCTCGCCATCCACACTGGGCACGGAGGTCTCCCAGGCTCAGGGTCAGAGGTGCCAGCCAGCACAAGGGCCCTGGAGCGGTGACCTAGGTTAGGGCCTGGCGGCAGGTTTGTCCCTGTCGCCCCCTGGTGGAGGAGCCTGTGGAGGAGAGCTCCCCGCAGAATCTTGCACACCAAGACTTTAGCTCCCAGCTCCCTGTTCCCTGCCCAGCCGCTCTTTCCTAGTACGGGTGTAAGGGGCAGGCAGCAAACACACAGGACAAAGGGTGTCTCCGCCCTCCTCAGCCTCACTCACCCTCTGCGGCCGGGCCCCTGGTCCCCTGTTCGGCTGGCTGAGCTGACCGCGCGGAAGCACCCTGGTTGGCGCCCTCCCTTCGCTGTCTCCTTCTGGGTCTCAGAGGCTCCCGGAGGGGCTGATGACAGCTGAGCACTGCCCTAACTTGGGGCCCACGAGCACAGTGTGCAGCTGCTGACACCCCATTTCCCTGCTCCGGGGCTCTGTGGAGAGCAGCGGGTCCCCTCTACACTCTGTCTCCTTAGTGCCATCCCATGGGGCCTTTGCAAGATCCCAACAAATAAGAGCCTCGGAGGCTCTGACAGGATGACCCAAGCAGGACACCCGCTCAGCGCCTCTCTCAGTAGCTGCCAATTACATTTAGAATAAAACAAGCCAGGCCTGGTGCTGCACACCCCAGCACTCTGGGAGGCTGAAGCAGGCAGATCACAAGTTTGAGCCCAGGCTGAGCAATTCAGCAGTTTAGTGAAAGCTTGCCTTAAAAATACAAAATAATTGGGCATGGTGGCTATAATCCTAGCATTTGGGAGGCTGAGGCTGGAAGATCACTGAGTTTGAGGTCATCCTGGGCTGCATAGTGAGTTCAAGGCCAGCCTGAACTACACAATGAGACCTTGTCTCAAAAAAGAAAACAAAAACCACAACAAACACCAAAAAAAATTTATAAAGCTTTGGGGATGTAGCTTGTGTTCAACCTCTAGTACTGACACGAATAATAGTAAAATAAAACCTAAATTCTTTGTAATGTGGGAGATCAAATCTAGAGCACAATAGCCAAATGCTCTACCATCTTTTGGGGGGGGGAGTGTTTTTGAGACAGGGTCTCGCTATGCAGTTCAGGTTGGCCTTGTGCTCACTTTGAGCCCGGGCTGGTCTCAAACTCACAACGATTCTCCTGCCTCAGCCTCCTGAGTGCTGGGGTTACAGGTGTTTCTTTTTTTGCTTTTGTTGTTGGGAAAGGGTCTCATTATATAAAAGCCAAGCAGGCCTTGAACTCACAGTGATCCTCCTACCTCAGCCTCTCAAGTGCAGGGATTACAGGCATGTGCCCAAACACCCCGCCATAGTGACCCTCCTGCCTCAGCCTCCTGAGTGCTGGGATAACAGGTGTGCGTGACTGTGCCTGGTACTCTGGGGTTTTTGCCTTTGAGATGGGGTCTTGCTGTGTTGGCCAGGCTGGCCTTAAACCCCTGGTCTCACATGACCCACCCTCCTAAGCCTCCCAAGCAGCTGGGACTACAGACACGCACCACAGCACCAGATGACCTAGTAGCCTCTCAGGCACAATCTGGCCTGTGCCTCCTCCTGTCTGTCACTGTCACCCTGGCTCACCAGGCACCAGCCACGCTGCGGGTTCTGCTCTCTCAGGGCCCTGTCCTCACTCTTCCCTGCCTGGAAAGCTGGTGCTGGCGGCAGTCGGCTCGCTGCCCCCTTCTCGCCATGTGGGTGTCAGTGCAAATGTCACTGCACCCCCTCTCCCAGCCCCTTTTTCTCCACTGCTCTGCCGCTGCTGCCATTTACATTTATCTGTGGGGGCGCTGCCACTTCTAGGGTCACTGAGCCATTTAGGTGCCTCAGCAGCCCACTCTCCACCCTGGCGGGGGCCAGGCACACACTAAGCACTCAGTAGACACCTGAGAGGTGCAGAGGGGACAGCGGGCTGGGGACAGAGGGCCACCTCCTTCCCCCACAGTCCTGGGCCTGCAGCCCCAGGAGCCTGAGGCTCTGGAAGCGGAGAGGAGCTGGGGACTGGCACAGCGCTCACTCAGAGCTGTCCCAGGCAGCCGCTCGGCCAGCTGTGAGGCCACGGCCCCGAGACACCCAGGGCAAGTGAGGGCACAATCTTACTAATCCAGTTCTGGCCATTCAGGGTGATTGTCACAGAGTTTATTACTCAGCTTCCTAGACTGTCCGAGGGGACAGCAGCCTGGCCTCCCTGAGCCTGACTTCCTGTTTATTGAAGACAGAGCTTAGTGTCCCTGCTGTGGGTAGGCTGCAGGTAGTGGGGACCAGGGTTATGATTTGTTGCTGTTTAGGATCGGGGATCAAACGCAGGCCTCATATGGGCAGAGGCTCTGCAGAGTTCTTTCCTTTCCTGTAGACAGAGTCACTCACCTTGTATAAACTGATCTCCAACTTTTGGGCTCAAATTGTCCCTAGACTGAGGAGTTCTGGAGAGGAGGGAACAGCCCCACACAGAGTGTGGCACTTGCACTGAATCGCATTGCAGGGAAAGGGCTTTCAGGACTCATCAGTAAGAGGAACGGGGGTGGTTTTGTTAGGCAGAAAGTTCTAGAAGTCAAAGAGAAGGAGGGAGGAGAAAGGCAGAGGGAGAGAGGGGGAAAGACAGGGAGAGGAGAGGGAGAGAAGGGGGAGCGTGGGGGATGCATGTGCTTCTGGCCGCAGGTCCTGGAGGCCGGTGTGAGGGTGTGTCCGGGTCGCCAGGTCACTGCCGTGCAGGATGGGTCAGAACAGGAGCCATCTACTTGTGTGAAGTTCAGATCTGCTATCCACTCACATTGCTGCCTCCTTGGAGGTGGAAGCACCAGAACTTGCAGGGAAAAGGACAGGACCAGAGTCCAGAGTTATGGGCTCACTGTGTCCTTCAGGCCTCCAGGAATTTTTGAGTTTCCTCAAGGAAAAAGGCTTGAATAACTTTTTTTGTCCTGAAGCTGCAGTTTTTAAAATTTATTTATTTATTTTGTCATTTTGCAACAGGGTCTTGCTATGAAATTCATGCTGGCCTTGAGCTCACTTTGTAGCCCAGGCTGGCCTTGAACTCACAAGGATCCTCCTGCCTCAGCCACTCAAAGGCTGGTATTACAGGTGTGCACCACCATGCCTGGCTCAAAGTACAATCTTTAAAATTCCTATTTCCTTGCCTCTGTTTTCCTTCCATTCTACCTCATAGTGATCCTCCTCCCTCGCCTCCAGGGCTGAGACTTCCAGGCAGGGCCCCTCAGGGCTCTCTGAGGTCTCCACTGCCATATATGGAACTTCATCAGTCATTTGCTTAGTCTGCAGAGCAGACTGGAGGTCCCTCCTCCTCTCCCCAGGCTAGAGGCAGCCTCAGAGTCCTTCCTTCCCCTTAGACCTGGAGCTGCCCAGCACAGCAGAAGTGCAGTGTCTCAGCCCCTCCACTCTGCAGGCATCAGGGATGGGAAGAACAAGCCTGGGCGACGGCAGGGACATCACAGTGCTGAGTGAGCCTGACTCACCCTCTGAACCCTGTCTGACCTCACAGTGGTCCTGTGCAGGAACTACTGTTGCTGTCTCCGTTTGACAGATGAGAAAACTGAGGCAAGGGGGGAGGGGGGATTAAGGAACTAGCCCTGGATCACAGGGTGTCAGAGGGGAGACAGTGGTTAGACTGTGCTTAGTGTACAACTAAAAGCAGCAGTGCACCCCGACCCAGGGACTCTGTCCTGCCCGGGGGTGCAGCCCTGCGGTGGGCACCTACCCCATACTGAAAGCCCTGGGTTCTGTCCCAAGCACTATAAAAAAATCCAGTCTTTCACTGAGCATGATGGTAGCTGCATGGGAGGCTGAGGCTAGGGGACTGCTTGAGTCCAAGAGTCTGAAGCCAGCTTGGACAAGATAGGGAAACCTTGCCTCTTAAAAAAAAAAAGTCTGTGTCTTGATGCATAACTATTAGTTATAATAAAAACTGGCCACTAGCTGGATGTGGTGGTGAACATCTTCAATCCCTGCAATCCTGGGATCATAAATTTGAGCATAGCCTGGGAAACTTATGACTTAATGAGACTCTGTCTCAAAATTAAAAATAAAAGAAAAAAAATTTTCTTGAGACAGGGTTTCCCTATGAAGTCCAGGCTGGCCTCAAATTTGTGGTGATCCTCCTGCCTCAGCCTCCTGAGTTCTGAGACTAAAAATATTAAAAAATAAAAATAAGCCTGGCATGGTAGTACACACCTGTGATCCCAGCACTTGGGAGGCTGAGGCAGGAGGATCACCACAGCTTGGGGCCGCTTGGCCTACATAGTGAGGTTTTGGTCTTTGTTTTTGTCCTTTTGAGACAGGGCCTCACTATGCAGTTCAGGCTGGCCTTGAGTTTACTTTGTAGCCGAGGATGGCCTCAAACTTGCAACAATTCTCCTGCCTCGGCCTCCCAGTTGCTAGAATTACAGGCATGTGTCACCATGCCTGGTTATATAGTGAGTTTAAGGCCAACCTGAACTGCATAGCAAGATCCTGTCTCAATAAACCAAGTCATGCCTCCTGCTGCTTCCCACAGATGGTGTTCTTACACTGACTACATAGAAAAAGAGAGAAAGCGAACCTGCCCCATATACGCCTCAGCCCAGGCCTTGTGCCTGAAAGATAGGAAAAGAAAAAAAACAAAACAAAATAAAGCAGAGAAGCTAAGTAACAACCCGAGTTTCTGTACCTGACTCCTTGGCATACCCCTTGTCACTAAGCAGGGATGTGACAGACCTGGGCCCACAGCAGTGGATGTGCACGGTGGCCCTGGCTAAGAACAATCCCACTGGCTGTTCTTGCCTTTCTGGATCACAGACCCCCTTGAAAAACTGATGGGGATCAGGGATACAGCTCAGTGGCACAGCGCTTGCCAAGGGCCGTCAGTTTCTGGTCCCAGGGAGCCTTTCCCACTCGCGGCAGCTCCTGCTCCCCCAGGGACTCATCGCACCTGGGCCCTCGATGACTGCCCGGACCCTACTGTACGCCTGGGAAGCCCTCAGAGATCCCATGTGGTGGAAGAAAGAGACAGCTGCACACGTTTTAATTCACACCACCCTGTAACCGAGAGATTTGCAGTACTGGGGACTGAACCCAGGACCGTTCCCCTGAGCTACATCCCCATCCCCTTTTACTTTTTATTTTGAGATAGTGTCTTAGTAAATCACTAAACTGCCTAGACTAAGCTCGAATTTATGCTCTTCCTGCCTCAGCCTCCCACAGTATGGATTATGGTGTGTGCCTCCACGCCTGCCTGCGCCAGGCTCTTGTCCCTTTGTCTGTACAGGTTTATACAGAGGCTGCCATGAATGGTGCTGAGCTTGCAATGCCGAGCAGAAACACTGAACTACCCCAGGATTTGGAGGTAGATTTATCTAAATCAAGGGGCACTGGTGGGGATCATTCCGGTATCAGGCCCTGATCTCTGGCGGTCTGGGGCTCATATGGGGTAAGCCAGCGGGAAGTACAGTGGCAGAATGGCTTGTCAGTGGGGGACTGGTTTGTACAGTGTGCATCACAGTGACCCGCCATTTCTGAGAGACCGGAGCCACCTGAACTAGAACAGGAACTGTTACCTGGGCAACTCAGAAACAAGTACCCTGGGGGCGCATTCTCTGCGATAGGCCAGGCCCTAGGGGGAGGCAGTCCAGCAGTGAGTGCACGCCGAGGAGGGCGCTTCAACACAGGGTGCCAGCAGTGTCTCCCCAAGACAATGACGTTTAAGCTGAGTCTTGAGGGATGATATCTCAGTGAGAAATGTTTAAACCACACACACCAGAAAACCTGACTAAAGCTGGGCATGGTGGCGCACACCTGTAAGCCCAGCACTCAGGAGGCGGAGGCAGGAGAATCATTGTGAGTCTGAGGCCAGCCTGGGCTATAAAATGAGTTCAAGACTAGCCTGAACTGCATAGTGAGACCCTGTGTCAAAAAGACCAAAAAAAAAAAAAAAAAGCCCACAACAGAAAACCTAACTAACTGTAAAACCACATGGGTCAGGCGTGGTAGCACACGCCTGTAATCTTAGCACTCGGGAGGCTGAGGCAGGAGGACTGCCATGAGTTCCAGGCCAGCTTGGGCTACATAAGGGAGTTCAAGGCCAGCCTGCACTAAAAACCACATAGAAGAGAGGGCTGCCACAGATTCCAGCATGACTTCCTTCAGACTGCCCTTGAGCAGAAAGATGACAGCCAGGTATGATGGCTGCAGCCTAGGCTCCAAGCCACTCCTGACACCTGAGTTTGGGGGATCAAAGTTTTCAGATTCTGTCTCAAATTTTTTTCTTTTGATTGTTTTTTTGATACAGGGTCTTGCTCTGTAGTTCAGGTTAGCCTCCACCTCATGCACAAGGCCCTGGGCTCAATCTCCAGCACTGAAAAAGACAGTACAAATGATGAAAGAAGTAAATGCTGGAACTGAAAGTTACAATCCCCAAAATTATGAACTGCAGCAGAGAGGTGGGGAAGTAGCTCAGTGGTAGGGTGTGCGTGTCGCATGCATGAGGCCCTCAGTTCAACCCTGAATGCCAAAAACAGAAAGAAAAAGACACTGACTGAGAAGCGTGTGGCAGGGTGCTCACCCTCAGCCGGTGGAGAAATGCAAGTCAAAACCACAAGGGCGTGCCAGTTCACACCCACGAGGGCGGGCGGCTCGGAGGAGAGCACTGTTGACAAGGGCAGAGATAAATTAGAGCCCTCATGTCTGCCACTGTGATCGCAGGCCCTGCGCTCGGCCATCCTTGAAAATAACCAGACCATTCCTCGAAAGGTGGTGGCGTGGCGGCCTCCCACTGGGTCAGCGAGTGTGCTTAAGGACAGTCTCAAGAGGGACAGAAACAAGTGCCACATGGGAATGCGTGCATGAAATCCACAGCACTGCCAGGCATGGTGGCACTCGAGAGGCTGAGGCAGGAGAATAACTGAGAGTTCAAGGACAGCTTGGGCTACAAAGTGAGCTCAAGACCAGTCTGACTGCATAGAGAGACCCTGTCTCAAAAAGACAAAAAAAAAAAAAAAAGAAATCCACAGCAGTGCTATCAGCAGCAGTCACAGCTGGGAGGGGTAACAAGTGCCTGCCATTCCTACACTCTGGGAGGCTGAGGCAGGAGAATTACAAGTTTGAGTTCAGCCTGGGAAATTTGGTGACTTAGTGAGTTCCTGTCTCAAAATTAAAAAAAAAAAATTAAAATAGGGCTGGAGACGTAGCTCAGTGCAAAGGACTTGGGTTCAATTTTCAGTTAAACCAACACCACCACCAAGAACAACAAAATAAAAACTCTAAAAGAAGAGTCAACTGGGGATACAGCTCAGTGGCACAGCATCTGCCTGGCAAGTGCAAGGTCCTGAGTTTGATTCCTGGTACCAAAAATAAAATAAAATAAAAGTCTACCAAAAAAAAAAAAGTCAAAAAGTAGCAACAACCTAAATGCTCACAAGCTGATGGATCAACAAAGTGGCTGTTACTCAGCCTAAAAAGGAATGGGGTACTGTCCAGTGTCCAGCACAGAAACACTAACTGATAGAGCAAAGCAGACACTGGAGCCCGCAAGGGCAATGATTTCACTTCTATAACAGGTCCAGAACAGCCAGCTCTGTGGACAGTAAGTAGCTCAGTGGCTGCTGAGGCCTGGGGAGGGCAGTGGTAGCGGAATACGGCTGCCCGTGAAGGGAGCCGAGTCTCTCTGGGGAGATGGGCATGGTTGGACACTTACCGCACAGCTCTCAACAATTCAGTGCTGTGCTCTAAGTGAGCGTTACATGTTAAGGGGAGACTGAGGAAGGGAGATGGCTGCAAGTTCCAGGACAGCCTGGGCTCCATAGTGAGTTCAAGGCCAAAGTGAAGTTACAGAAGCAGAAGCAGTGATGACTGGGACTGAACTGTCATCAAGGTGGAGGGAACTCAGACCCGGCTCCTCCCTAGGCCACGCTCCACCCACACTTAACTCACACACTGCCGGGCCACCGATTTCCTCAGGAAGCATAGGTTCGGTTTCCCAGAGAGCCGGGCTGTGCAGTTAACCACAGTTGTCCAGCTTCACTCCGAGGCGGTCTCCTCTCTCACTTCCATAAATATCAAATATTTATGGAAGAAATAAGGTCAAACTCATACCAGCTCAAGGCTGAAGTAATCATATTCATCAACTCATTTTAAGGGTAGAAACGTTTTTTGTGTGTTTTCTAGGGAACAAACTCAGGTCCTCTGATCTGATAAGCTGGTGCTGTCTACCTGAGCTACATAGACCCACTGTTTTTTTGTTTTATGTTATTTTGGTTTTCTTGTCTTTTTAAGACAGGGTCTCACCTTGAGCTCACTGTGTAGCCCAGGCTGGTCTCGAACTTGCAGTGATCCTCCTGCCTCAGCCTCCCAAGTGCTGGCATTACAGGCGTGCTGCCACTGCACCCAGCTCTCCTGCTTGTTCTATTTTTTTGGCAGCGGATTGGAACTCAGGACCTCACACTTGCAGGCAGGCGCCATGCCCGTGAACTACTGCCCGGCCCTCCGACCAGCTGGGACTGCAGACATTCCCCAGCATGTGCAGCTCAGGGGTCACCTTTATAAGGGCACCGAGCCCATTCTTAAGGCTCCACTATCATGGGCCTCCCCTCCTAATATGCACTTCTTTTTTTGTACTGGGAATCGAACTCAGGACCTCTTGCTTGCCAGGCAGGCGCTGTGCTGCTGAGCTGTCTCCCCGGTGCCCCATCTCCTAATATCACAGTGGGGAGTTAGGGTGTCAACACAAGAATCTGGGGAGACAATACTTACTTGGTTACGTGCACCTTGAACTCAGGACTTACGCTGGACACTTCCACTATCGAGCAGCTTCAGTCAATCCTTTTTTTTTTTTAAGCACTGGGAATTGAACCTAGGCCCTTCACCCTGAGCTACATCGCCAGCTCTTTTATGTTTTATCTATTTATTTTGGTTTTCTCACACAGGGTCTCCGGCTGCAGCTCAGGTTGGCCTCGCACTGCAGCCACCCTACTGCCCCAGCCTCCCGCGTGCTGGGATCACAGGCGCGCGCCGCCACACCGGCTCGGACTTTATTATTTCCGCTCACAGCCGCTGGCGCCGGCTCTCCCTCCTCGCCCGGACAGGCACAAGCTGCCCAGGCTGAGGACGGCAAGGATGGCGGGGCCGGGGAGGGCGCCCGGGCCTGACTTTCTTTTTTTTTTTTTTTTTTTTTTGGTGGTACTGGGGATTGAACTCAGGACCCTGCGCTTGCTAGGCAGGCGCTTATTCCACTGAGCTATATCCCCAACCCACCGGGCCTGACTTTCACCCCTCCTCAGCCTTCACTGTGCAGGAGCCCTCAAGAATCTCCCAGCGTCTTTTATTTTTTTATTTTTTATTTTTTGGCGGTACTGGGGATCGAACTCAGGACCCTGAGCTTGCTAGGCAAGCGCTTATTCCACTGAGCTATATCCCCAGCCCTTCCCAGCGTCTTTTAAAGGCAGACGCTCCGGTCTGTGGGTTCCCTGGCCCCGGACACGGTCCCGGCCTAGGGCTCCATGCCAGCCACTCCCCGCGGGACTCAGACCAGCTTTTGAGCCCGCAAACGAAGAGGACCCCGCCCCGCCGTGGGCCTGCAGACGCCTGCGCAGGCGTTCAGCGAGCGGTAGGGGACGCTGGGCAGCCCGGCGCGGGGCGGGGGCTGTCGCTGCTTTTGCCCGCTTATTGGTCCTCGTGCTGACGGACGGACAGGCGGGGCCGACAGCGGCGAGGCTACGCTAATAAACTACCTGGCAACAACCATTTGGCCAGACAATAAATAAATAAATAGAAGGCTGTGGCGGAGAGAGGGAAGTAGCGGCGGGTGCGGGTTTGGGAACTGCTGAGGCTCAGCTTGGCCCTGGCTGAGTTCACCCCTTCCCCCGACATGGAGCCCGGAAGTCTGTCTTTCTGCAAAGGCGTCCTGACAGGAGGGTCACGGGGACCTGCCCCTCCCGGCCGGTCGGGCTTCGTTCCGCGCCTTGAGGGTCCGGCCCGTCCCCAGCCGCCCTCTGGCGCTGGTCCCCTCCTTGGTCACGGGTAAGGTGCCCGTGGCGAGGGCTGACTGCCGACAGGCGCTCTGAGCAGCGAGCCCGGGCACATCCTCAGCTTGGAGCCACCAGCGTCCGCTTGGCACTAGCCTCACGGAGGGGAGACTGCGCCCTGCTAGGGGCCGCGGCGGCCTTCCCCTTCTCGCTCCTGAGCGGCTGCGGCCTCGCCGCCTGGAGGCCGCGCTTGGTGCATCCTGCCGGGGGCCTGTCCTGCTCAGCGCACACTGGCATCTGGGCCACTCCATACCACGGCACTGATCACACCACATTTGTCTCGGCTCGTGGACCGTGACTAACTTCAGGGCAGGGCCACATTTTTAAGACACGCAACCTCCAGGGCTTGTCCCTTACGCACAGAGGAACACAGAGGGGTCAAGAAAGGGAGATGAGTGGGTCAGTGCACGGACTCCACCGATCAAAAGCAAAGGTTTTAAAAGGAGGGCTGCCATTGGTGTGGTGGGAAATGCCTGTAACCCAGTGCTCTAGAGGCTGGGCCAGGAGGAGCCCCTGAGTTCAAGACCTGCCTGAGCTACATAGCTAAAGTGGAGGCTGGGCTGGGCTGGGCTGGGGACGTCACTCGATGAGTGCTCGGTGTGTGCTCGCATTTGTCTGACCCTAGGTGTATAGCTCAGTAGAATAAGCGCCTGCCTAACAAGCGCAGAGTCCTGAGTTCGATCCCCAGTACCGCCAAAAAAAAAAAAAAAAGAAAAGAAACCAACTGCAAAGGAATAAAGCCTCACGCTGGGCTGGGGCGTTCTGGGGGCTCATCAAGCATACAGCCGGTTTCCTTTCCACCGCGAACCCCGACAGATGAGGCAGCGCCCCTTCACACGCGGCACGGGGCTGGGTGGGGAGGGGGTGGTCGCTCTGTTTGTCTAGGGGAATGTCTTCTGCTGGCTCGCACGGCCCGGCGTGCTGCAGGTCACTGAGGGAAATCCACAGGGGCTTAGGGCGGGTGTGTTTGCGTGTTACAGACAATGAGGACACCAGCCCAGGAGGAGTTTACTGTAATAAGTGTTCAAAGAGGGTGGGTGCGGCTCCCCAGGCCACCCTCCAAGGCTGCAGTGACTCACTCTTCCTTGGGCTCCGGGGCAGGGCTGACATTTGTTTCCCCAGTTGGGCTCTGCTCGCCCCTAGCATCCCCCATGTCTCCAGCCACCAGAGCCACGTTCCTGAGATAATTGATGTTGAAGCAGTTGGTCTGTTCATCCCCAGGCCTCTGATCACAGCACCAGGCAGAGTCTCTCCAGAAGTTCCGTCGGGGGCCACAGAGATCAGCAATGAAGGCTACTTTCTGATGGGAAAGAGCAAAGTAGAGGTGTTGGGGAGTCCAGAAGTCGGGCAGCGATAGCCAGCTGCCAATGTCCTCCTCCCTCAGCTGCTCCTGCTCTCCCACTGGATCCCTTCCTGGGACTTTGAAAGTGCAGGGCTGACTTCACAGCTGGGTTCCTTGTGACTGACAGATGTGTGCACATCTGGAAATGCCAGAAGCTTGACACCCCGAGAAGGTATAATTGGAACTTAGGAGTGGGGAGCAGGCCAGGTCAGGAACTAAGGAAACAGGTCCTTCTGGGGCTGACTGGAGGTGCAACCGACCGAGCACAGCCTGCAGCCCGAGCCCTCTCGCCCACTGCCCTGCATTCCTCTGCAGACTGGGGCCCCTTCCCTACAGCTCACCTCCTCCTCAGCACAGCAGGCCTGCTCTGGAAATGGCAGCTCACAGCAGTGGGCGGTCATGTTCCAGATCAGCCCAGGAATCTGTTTACTGTGTTGAGAAAGAGGCAGGGGTGAGGGTCTTTGGACATGCCCGCATCAAGGTGGTGGGGGCCGAGAGTGTGCATCCCAGGGGGCCGAGGGCAATAGTGCATCAAGGTGGTGGGGGCCGAGAGTGTGCATCCCAGGGGGCCGAGGGCAATAGTGCGGGAAAGAGCCAGCGGCACTCACTACTTGCTGAGAACTCTCCGGTTTCCACAGAGGTGGCCCATGAGGTTGGGGGTGACTCGGCTGAGGTCGAGAGTCAAGATGTCTCGATCATAGTTGGGGAAGGGAGCCCGCTGGGCAAAGCACTCGTCGCGGGTGGGGCTGGGTGGGTAGTGGCAGCACGTGTGGTGGTGGGTCTTTATGGCCTGCTCCCGGTCACAGTACTGGTCCAGGGCCTCCTCCCACTGCGGCAAGAGAGGGAGCTCAGAAGCCTGTGCCTGGGGCCCCATCTGCCCCTTCTCCCCGTCTGCGTCTGCTCCCCTTAGCAGCCCAGCTCTGAGACACGGGCTCCAGCCTCAGGCCAGGGAGGCGGCGGAGGCCGGGGGCCAGGGAGCAGGCGGATGGGAGCAAGCACAGACTACGTTTTAAGGTGACCACGGACATGTGCTGGAACAGCGGATGGAGAGGGCCAGGTGAGGTGGAGCTGGTGGGAGGTGGCAGCCGGGTGCATAGCGGTCATGGGCTCGTGGGTGGATGAGGCCAGGACTGCAGCATGAAGGCTCAGATGAACAGATTCATGACAGACACACGGACGGACGGACTGACGGACGGACGGACGGGTAATCACAAGCAGATGGATGCGGACATGCTCACAGCAGGGAGGCACACGCGCAGGCGGGCCAGTGGGCGCAGGCTGGAGACGGGCGGGCGGAGATGCCCACTTACGGCCTTCTGTGCACAGGTGTGGTTGCCCCCCTGGTGGCAGCAGTGCTGGAACTCTGCCTCCAGCTGCGTCAGAGCCTGCAGCTGCCTTTGGATGGGGTCAGTAGCCAGGAGGTTGCGTGGTAGAGAACGTAAGCGTCTCAGGCGGCAAATGTTCCTGACATTGTCCAGTGTGGGTCGCCCAGGGGGAAAGGGTACCTCCAGGCCCACAGAAACACTGGGCTGGTGGCTGGGGCAGGCCCAGAGTTGGTAGTGCGGCTGAAGAGCTCCCTCCTGGAAGCAGGCGAACCGGGCCTCCCCCTGCTGCTTGCAGCACGAATATGGTCGGGTCTTGACCGACAACTCGGCCTCACAGAACTGGGTCATCGAGTCCTCCCACTACAGCGAGAGGGGTGGGTCAGCCCAGAAGCCCCCTGCCCATATCCCTCCTTCCTCCATGGTCCAAGGAAGGATCCCTAGCAGCTAGGTAAGAGGGTAGTAGCAGCAGCTGTCCTCTGCTCTCCTGACCGCTGGAGCCACATGGCACAGCCAGCAACCGGCTCTGAGGGTCCTCCACCCCAGGCACCAGGATCCCGGTCCTTACCACAAGCTGTGCACACTCCAGGCGGTGTGTGGTGCTCTGGCAGCGGCAGCAGCGGGAATAGCCAGTCTCCAGCAAATTGAGGGCATCCCCCTGGCGCCTAAGATGGGAATAGCCAGACTGGGGCAGGTTCCATGGGCCATACACCACGGGTCGCCGGTCTGGGAGGCAGATCTGGTTCAGATTGTCTGCAGAAGGCCGCCCCGGGGGGAAGTTGTCCAGCCGGTGGCCCCAGCTCCCTCGGAATCGGCCTTGTTGGCAGTGCTGGGCTGGGTTCCAAGACTTAGGATCCGAAGGGCCCTGACCAGTGAGGGGACCAGGCTTTTCTGAAAGGGGTAAAACAGTGTGGTGTGGATGTGGAGGATCCGACAGGCTGGACAAGCAGGGAAGACTGAAAGAGCTGGGCTGAGGAGAAAAGGCTGAGAGTACACAGGGGAGACCGGCAGGAGATCAGTCTATGCTCCTACCTTTGTGGTGACCGTCTAGAAAGGAAAAGAGAATGACAGTGTGAGGTCTCCTTGGAGCTGACTCCTCCTTCCAAAGCCCTGCTCCTCTGCCCAAGGCTCGGGTGCCGGCTACTCTCCCCAGGGCCCGAGCATGCAGGCAGGGGGTGGGGAGCCTCCTGCTGTCACTCACCCTCTGTCTGCCTGGACTGGACTATTTCCTCCTGACGTGTGAGGGGTGAGCCCACTGGGGTAGGAGAAGCATAAGAGAGAATCATATTGGTGGAGGCGACAGGCACTGGGCTAGGTCTCAGCAGAGAAGCAAGTGAAAATAAGAACTATTAGAGCCGGGTGTGGTGGTGCACACCTGCAATCCCAGCACTCAGGAGGCTGAGGCAAGAGGATCGTTGCAAGTTTGAGACCAGCCTGGACTACAAAGTGAGCTCAAGGCCAGTCTGAACTACAGGGGGAGACCCTGCCTCAAAAAGGCCAAAAAAAAAAAAAATCTATCTTCATATCACTTAATCACATAACTATGAAATACCTCTTATTTTTTCAATTTTAGAGATGAAGAAATCAAGACTTAGAGAGGCAAGTGACCCCTCTGAGGTGCCTGCGGTATGTGGCAGCACTGCCCACACACCCGCCCCTGGGGTCCAGCCTGGGGTGAAGGGGCCTAGAAAAGAGAGGGGGTTGCTTACTATCTTTCAGTCCGGTAGGGTGCCGAGGTGGGGGCAGCTCTTGCTGGAGGGGGATCTCTTCTTGATGGACAGGGGTGTCCACTGGAAGATGGGAGTGAGGACACAGGGTGAGATGAGGCAGGGCCAGAGAGTTCGCAGGGCTGGAGGCTGGGAATGAGCGTGCGCTCACCTTGCTTCTCATGAGGGCGCCCTGGGGGGGGCAGCTCTTGCTGGAGGGGGATCTCTTCCTGATGGACAGGGGTGTCCACTGGAAGATGGGAGTGAGGACACAGGGTGAGATGAGGCAGGGCCAGAGAGCTCGCGGGGCTGGAGGCTGGGAACGAGCGCGCGCTCACCTTGCTTCTCATCAGGGCGCCGGGGAGCAGGCAGCTCTTGCTGGAGGGGGATCTCTTCTTGAGGTACCGGGGGAAGGTTCACTGCAAGACAGGGGTGAGGACACAGGGGTGCAGATCACACCAAGGAGCTGGCAGGGAAGAGGTGGGAACGAGCCCGCGCTCACTTTTCAACAGGGTGCAGGGGAGCAGAAGCGGCAGGAGAGGGGCTGTAGGAGCAGCCACTCTGCCAGCGAGAGAGGGGCTGGGGTGCTCCGCTCTCCCTCTCTGAAGGGCACGAACTGAGCGGCAGTTGTGGCCTTACCTTCCACCTGTCCCTCAAAGGGAGGGTCATGCTGAGGAGTGTCATGAAGGCCCTCAGGGAGGCCACGGCTCCAGCTCCGGGGCAGGGACGGGGGTTCTGCGTAGCCCACTGGAGACACAAGAGAGAGCTCACATCTTCTCCTAGACTCCCAGTCCCACCGTGGTCCTCTAAATTCTCATCTTCCCTCTCTTTCTGGCGGTACTGAGGGTGGAACCCAGGGCTTCACATGTTAGGCAAGCACTCTACCACTGTGCTACACCCCCAGACTTTCCCCCGCCTTTTTAAAATTCAGGCCAAGGTCTACCTAAGTGCCCAGGTTGACCTAAAACTTTTGACTGCCCTGCCTCAGCCTCCAGAATAGCCAAGATTACAGAAATGCATCACAATGCCTGGCTCTTACCTTCTTCAAAGTGCTGAGTGGGACGCAGTGGTCTCAGTTCTCTCTGCCTTGCAGGCTTGAAGCCTGGGAGAGAGAGGACACATCAGGCATAGTCCTGAGGGAGTCTTTCCTGGCCCTCAGCAAGGGGTAGCGAGCTGTGGCGGCTGAGTATGGGAGACCAACCAAGACGTGGAACCATCCCCAGATGTGCCTGCACTTGTCCCTAGATGTGACTGGCTGGGTTCTAGGGAAACCTGGTCTGGGGGCTGGACCTAAGGAGAAATGGTATGGGGTGAAGGACAGAAGATAATGTCCCACTGGCGGCTCCCCATAGGGCTTGTGCTGTCCTCTTGGCAGCTGCTCTGTGATGCTTCTTAGCTTTCTGAGAAGCCTGACCTGAGCTGGCCAGGGCCTCCCTGCCCATCTAATCCACCCTTGGTCCTGCTCCAGGCCCTTTAAACATCTTTCAGCCTTTTGATAGTATTCCCCAACCAAAATTTGTGTGTGTGTGTGTGTGTGTGTGTGTGTGTGTGTGTGTGTGTATCCTTTTGAGACAGGGAGGGTCTCCCTATGCAGTTCAGGCTGGCCTGGAGCTCACTTGGTAGCCCAGGCTGGTCCTGAACTTGCAACAATCCTCCTGCCTCAGCTTCCTTAGTGCAGAGATTACAGGCATATGCCACCACGCCCACTCCAACCAAAAAGTTGTGTCCTTTAAACTGGTCTTAGTTCCTCCTAAACTTAGTTCCCAATTTAGGAAGTGGGAGACTGGGCCAAGAGCAGACAAAAGGAATGACGTGTAGCTGACCTGCAAGCACGAAAGACTAGAAACTAGGAGTGGTGATGAGGTAGGGCTTTGCCGAGGTGGGGGCTCTGTCTGTTGAAATCTCCCAGGTCTCCTAGAGTTTGTTTTGTCCAGACAACGGAACAGAGTGTGTGCCCGACCCACAGAGGATGAGGCCTCAGGGGGCTCCCCCTTAACTCTTCCTCTAACCAATGGCTCGTTCAAGCCTCCCCGGCTCAGCAAACTGTTTTTTTTTTTTTTTTTTAGATTTTGAGACAAGATCTCACTACATAGTTCATTTTGGCCTTGAACCATCATAGCCCAGGCTGGCCTCAAACTTGTGGCAATCCTTCCTCAGCCTTGAGTGCTGAAATTATAAGCATGTCTTCACACCTTGCTCAGAAAACCAGTTTTGAGTGGGGAGGGGGAGCAAGTCCCCTCACTCACCTGCCCCACAGCCCTCACCTACCATCTCCCTTAGGCAGAGGTCCCTTATCCTGTGTTCACCTCCGGCTCTGCTGTCTACTTGAGTTCCATTTTGAGTTTCTTAGCAATCTCTAGGAACCCCTTTCTTCTCCTACTTCCCTTCTGAATGCTCCAGTGCCTCAGGGCCCCCTTGGGCCAGTTCAGAAAAGGGGAGGCCAGATCACTCTGCCAGTGAAAGCCAGGCTCCTTCAAGCGCTGACCCCACCCCTACTCACCTCCCTCAGAGGCTGCAGAAGCGAAAGCCAAACAGGCTAAGATCACAGCTGCTCTGGGCATGACCGCGATCCTGGGCCACCCAAAAGCTGGCTTGTTCTGGGCAGACCTGGAGTTGAAACACTGCGCCTGAGAGCCTTGCTCCCCGGCTGCTGTTACGGCTGGGCCGCTGCGGACTGCAGGGTCAGCTCCCTTTTATGTGCTGTCTGGCGCTATCCGCCCTCTTCAGCTTCCTGCCGTGACTCAGTGCTAGCCGCTCCTCCTCTAGCAGCCACTCCTCCCAGACGCACACACAGCCTCCTCCAAGGATTGGGAAGAAAGGAGACAACGGGTAGGGGGCATCTGGATGACCCCAGGGGAAACTGACTCAGAATCACGGGGCGGGAGACTTTGAGCTCCTCACTCTGCACGTTGCCTTCTGTGGAAAAGGGATTTGACAACCTACTAAACTGGTTTGGGGAACAGGGTACTAAGGAGTTAGGAGTGGAGAACAGGACTTATCTCAGTGACAAGCCTAACTGTGGGACTGAGGGACAGAGCCAGGCATAAGCCTGTAACCCCAGCACTTGGGAGGCGGAGGCAGGAGGGATGTCATGAGATGAGCGAGGCCAGTCTAGAATACTAGAATATACAGCAAGATACTATCTCAAAAAGCAAAACAAAGGCCGGGCGTGGTGGCGCACGCCTGTAATCTCAGCACTCAGGAGGCCGAGGCAGGAGGATCGTTGGGAGTTTGAGCCCAGCCTGGGCTACAAAGTGAGCTCAAGGCCAGCCTGAACTGCATAGCGAGACCGTCTCAAAAAGACAAAAAAAAAAACCAAAAAACTAAATAATACCAGGACATTTGGCCTCCCATAGTGTTGACAGGCTCTGCTCACCACAGGGCAGTACCAGATCAAGCAGCTGAGAGGCTGAACTGGCCCTGCAGGAAAGAAGCTGCAGGCTGAGCTGGAGCAACGCTGGCTGCTGCAGGACACGGCCCAGGCCCCTGCACGGGGACCCGGGACTTGGGTTTGCCTGGCATCTACTGAGATTATGATCAAAGCCCTTTCACTGTACATTTATTTATTGGATTTCTTTGGAGGGGTGGGAAAAATACAGTGTTTGATATAGGACACCACCTTGCCATTCTACTTGAACATACTCAAGGAAATTACAATCAATCAATCAATCAATCAATAAACGAAAGAGAAAGAGACCACAGTAGCTCCTTTCACCTGCCTCTCAGGAGTCAGAGGTGAAGACACACACCCCGCAGCTTCAGGTTTTTTTTTTTTTATTTTACTCTTCTCATACCCACACACTCGCCTCCTTCCCTGGCAGGCCCTGAAACAGTCTCCTTAGGGGACTGCCTCTGGCGTTGGTTAGGAGAAGCTGATGGCTCTCACAGATCTTTGCCTTAGCTACGAGCAAAGGCTCAGAACACTTCCTCAGCATTGGCGACCCTGGCGCTCTGCAGCTCCCGCAGCCGCTGCACAGCCAACGTTAGGTCCCGCTCCCCGAGCTGGCGATTGTCTCGAGTCCGTATGTTCACTGTTCTGTTACTCTGCTCTTTCTGGCCAACCACTGCAGGAACAGGAAAGGAGGCTTAGGAATCTCAGGGCAAACTCACTGATATGGGCTATTTCCTTTCCCTTTGTGGAAACTTAAAAGACCCAAATCTTTAGGGAGGGTGGGAGAAACACCTGGATATGGTTTAAAGGAGAATATATTTAGCTGTGCCCACTCTCCAGCTCACTGCTCATCCTGAGCAGATAAGGGGTGTTTCAGCCTCTCCATACCTTATCAGCTCTGGCCAGGATCCCAAGGGTCAGAGACAGGAGTTGGTCAGAGAATGACGGATCAAGAATGACACACAAAGAAACTGCATTGACTGAGGAGGCACTAGGGGAAGGGGACACTGCAGGGATGGCACCCGCGTGCAAACCCGTGGGGCTCCGGGGCAGCTGTGCTAGGCACAGGCAGGGCCAGTGGTATAAAACTAACTCGGGCAGCCTGGCTGCGGTGACTGCTCCCCGCCTTCAGGAGCTCTCAATGCAGCTGGGCATGACGTGTACTCGTGCAACCCCAGCTGCTCAGGAGGCTAAAGGCAGGAGGACTGAAAGTTCAAGGCCGCCCCAACCAACCTAGTCAGAACCTGTCTAGAAATAAAGGCTAGGGATATAGCTCAGCCACACAGCACTTGCACAGCACGTGCAAAGTCCAGGATTTAATCCCCGGCGTAAAAGAAATTCCTTCCTCCCTCAGGGCTAACTCGCCCAGGCAGGTGTAAACAAGGCTAATTAATGGCTTAACCCTTCAGCCCTTTCTCTCTGATGCTCTCCTGGCTAATTAAACAAAAACCCCTTAGGGTGGGGTTAACAGGAGGGAAATTATGGCAAGGGAAAGAGCAGCAGTGTGACTGGACGGAGAGGACAAATTAGTCCGGCTCGCCCCAGCTTCGGAAGGAGCCCCAGTGAACCTGCTATGCACACTTAGCAGATGGGACAGAAAGGGATGTGGAGGGCAGTGAGAAAAGGAGGGCCAGCTGAGGTGCTGGGTGGAGCACCCCCACCCCCCTTACCAAACTGGAAATTATAGTGAGCAAGCTGGGCCCGGCGGACTTTGCGGCTGAGCGTCAGTCCTGGGTCTGCGTCCAGGTCGCCAGCCAGCCCTGCAGCCTGCAGGCTCCATTGTATCTGGGGACAAGAGAATGGGTGGCTGAGGAGGGAGATGTGGGGCGCTCACCACCTCCAGCTCAGCGCTCTCCTCGCATCGCTAGCAGCTTCCTCTCATCTCCACCCTGATGCTTCCTCCCCAGCCCACTTTTCTATCTGTCTAACTCCTCCTGAAGAAGAGCCCTCAACTTTTCTCTGGACTTTGCCTGCTGCTGGCCACTCAGCCAGCTGCTCAGTGTTTTTGTTTTTTGTACCAGGAATCAAACTCAGAACCTTGCACTTGCCAGGCAGGTGCTGTGCTGCTGAGCTGTATCCCCAGCAGCTATTCGATTTTGCAACCATCTCACTTCTCAATTCTCTTTAGAAGGCACAGATAGCCAGGGGCGGGTGCCCATGCCTGTAACCCCAGCACTCAGAAGGCTAAGACAGGAAGATCGCCATGGGTTCGAGGCCAGCTTGACCTGCATAAGTAAGACCCTGTCTCACCACACATGAAGAAAAAATACAACCAACATTTTTGTGCCATGTCAGCATTTAAGATTTGTTAATTTAATTTTTCCACATGTCTACAAGGCAGAAATTAGGGGTTTGGGGCAGTACTGGGGATTAAACCCAGAGCTACTGCACTGAGTTACAACCCCAGTCTCCTTTTTAAATTTTGAGATAGGATCTCAACAAGTTGCCTAGGTGGGACTCAAACTTGCAATTCTCCTGCCTCAGCCTCCCAAAGTGCTGGGATCAGAGCTATGTGCCCCACACCAGTTTGGCTTGTCTTTCGGATAGTTTCTAGTGTACAGAACACTGCCACTCAAGCCCAATCTGTGGCTCCAAGAGCTATGCCCACCCCCTGACCCTGTGCAGGCTCATCCTGCTCAGTGCTGGGCACCTCACTCTGGCTTCTTCTGCCCCTGCTCCTCACCTCCCTGGCATATTCCTCCTGCTCAGTCCCCACAGGGATGACCGCCACTTGGAACGGGGACAGCCACAGGGGCCTGGTTAGGAGGGAACAGGGCAACACATTACTCATTTTAGCAGAGGGCAGGAGTGCGGCTTCCAGGAGCAGAGGTGAGAAGGAAGCAGCTGGATACATGCAGGGGACAGACCTGCTCATTTTGGGGGCCAGAGGAGAAATGGAGCACTGGTGTCTCACCATTTCCCCCCACAGCTTTCAGCCAGGACTCCCAACAGCCTCTCCACAGAGCCCAGCACTGCCCGGTGGATGAGGACCGGACGCTCTAGGGCTCCCGCCTGCCTGCGAAGGAGAAGAGAGCAAGAGAGCTGGGCATGGTGGCCGTGCCACACACTGCGTGTCCAGCACCATCTTCCTGCCAGCATTTGAGAGACACTCAGCTCCGGCAAGCAAGGCATAGAGGGCTTTGCTTAGTGCTTAGGGTCAAAGCTAAGGGAGTTGCTCACTCTCCCCATGGGCTGTCAAGGGAAAAGGGGACAGGAAGGTTCTGTACCCCTTGTATTGGAGGTTGAATCTCAGGGGCAGCTGGAAGTCCAGCTGGATTGTTCCACACTGATGGGGCCGGCCCAGGGCATCCTGGAGGTGCACATCAATCTGCAGGAGGAAGACGGCAGGCGTGAGGGAGACCAGACACAGCCGCCCCACTGTCCCACCACCCGTCCCGAACACGTGCAGTCAACCCACATCACCTAGATGCTCTAGCCCTCCAGGCCACACCAACTCTGGCGGTGGCACCCTGCCCTGAAGAGCAACGTGAGAGCACCAGGGGATCTGCTTACCCCAGCCCTTCCTTGTACTCCCCACCGGCACTCACTCGCAGCTGCACCCTCCTCCTGCCGCCTTCCCCACGTGAAGTGCCTCCTGGTGTGCCTTGCCGCCCAAGCAGCGCTCCCTGCTCTTCTGGGTGACAGCTGCTCCCAGCCCTGGCTCTGCAGATGCACTTAGCCCCTCTTCTCACCCAGCCGGCCCCCTCCGCTCTTTCCCTGCCTAGCAGCTGCGGCTGTCCCAGTTCCCCTGTGCCATTCTCTGCTCTTCATATCGGCGCTACCACCGCACCCCACCCTGGTAGCGCCTCCGCCTCCTCCGCTCAGTGCGCCCACGCTGTCACCCACCGCTTGGGCGCTGACACACAGACTGAATGCACCGCGGAAGGGCCCTGCCCGGAGACCGCGCTGGGCCCGGCTGCACCTGTGGCCCCTTGGCTGCCCTCATTAGCCCTCACCCGGGTTCTCCAGGGATTTTTAACCTTTGTCATTTTATAACAGTATCTTGGTAAACAACGTATTAGACTGACTGACTGTAATACATACTTGTTTTGGTCATTTTTGAAAACTTTATTGGTACATTTTAGATGTGCATCATAATCAGTCATCACAGGGAACTTGAACCTGTGCACGGTGCCTCATTTTTCTCTTTCCCATTCTCCTCCCTCCCTTTAGCCCCTTTTTCTCTACTTATTTCCATTTTTACTTTTTTTCTTCTTTCCTCCCTGCACATTGCTCTTTTTTTTGGGTACTGGGAATCGAATACAGGACCTTAAACTTGCTAGGCAGGCGCTTGTGCGGCTGAGCTATATCCCTGGTGCCCCATTTCCCCTCTTTTTTCTTTTTGAGACAGCGTTTCACTATGCAGTTCAGGCTGGCCTTGAGCTCACTTTGCAGCCCAGGTTGGTCTCAAACTCACAACGATCCTCCTGCCTCAGCCTCCCAAGTGCTGGGATTACAGGTGTGCACCACCATGTCCAGCCCCATTTCCCTTCTTATTTGAACATTTTCTTCCAATTTCCCAACATCTATTGTATACTTTGGTCCTTATTTATACTTTTGGTTTCTCATGCCAGAGAAACAATTTTTGGCATTTTTTTTTTTTTTTGAGTCAGGGTCTCACTATGTACTTCCCACTGCCTTAAACTTACTGTGTATCCTAGGCTGGCTCCAAACTCAAAGTGATCCTCCTCCTCCCCCTCCTCCTCTGCCTTCAGAGTGCTGGGATCCAGATGTGTACCATAACACCCGAACAATATGATATATTTAAACATGTGTGTCCAATTTATTTCATTTAAGAGTATGGACTTAAGGCGCATTCATTTTCCTAGAAATGTCTCAAGCTTATCCTTCTTTGAGGCAAAATAGCTCTCCACTGCATAATATATACCAGATCTCTATACTATCCTCAAGTGCAATGTTTAGCCTTTTTGAATTTTTTTCTTAGTAACACAAAGTGTGTGTGTGTGTGCGTGTGTGCGCATGCACACACGCGCACTGGGATTGACCCCAGGACCCACTTTTACATGAATTACTCCCAGCTCTTCCCTCCTGTGCCAGCCTCCCAGGGTTCTGGGATTATAGTTCTGCGCCACCACCCCTGGTCTGGTCAGAGCCTTTTCTCCCTCAGGCAAGCGCTCTGTCACTGAGCTGCATCTCCAGCTCCCTTGTTTTTTGTTTTGCTTTGTTTTATTTTTGGAGACAGAGTCTTGCTTTTTACCCAGGCTGGCTTCAAACTCGTGGATTCAAGGGATCCTCTTCCCTCGGCCTCTGGAGGAGCTGAGATTATGCATGTGAGTCACTGCACTGGGCCCCGAAGAGCCTTTTTACTGAATCCAGCAGGCACTTATCAGTCCTTTCCCTTTTTCTACCCACTGAGTGGCCAAGTTGCCTAGCCTGGGCTTGAACTTGGATCCTCCTGCTTCTGCCTTCCCCGGTGCTGCAATTATAGGTGTGTGCCGCCACCATGTCTGGCTATTCACCACTCACCATCAACTTCTCACTTCTAATCACCTTGTCAGTTTTCACCCCTACACTGTTCCCTCATGAAACAGCTCTTTATTTGGGCAACAATGACAGCTTTGGACTGGGGAGTGAGTCTTCTTTTTTATTGTTGTTTTTCAAGACAGGGTCTTGAAAAGCTGGCCTTGAACTCATGTAGCTCAGGCTAACTGTGAACTCATGGTGCTCTTCCAGCCTCAGCCTCCCCAGGGATTACAGACATGTGCTACCATGCCCAGCTGGACAGCAGTTCTTGCAGAAAGCCCTTCTTGTGTCCTAAGCAATCTAACTCTTTGTGCTCCCCTAGTACTTAATGTAACACTGACCCAAGGCACTGACGTGGCCTATTTACCTGCTACAGCTTTTGCTAGGCTGCAGATTCCATGGCAGCAGAAGATATAACACTCTTCTTTATATTCTACACAAGTTTTAAGGTATTTCGTTGCATATACTAAATATTTAATGAAACAAAATAAAATATGAAAAAAAAAGAGCTGGGCATGATGACACACACCTATAATCCCAACACTTGGGAGGCTGAGGCAGGATTCCCATGAGTTCGAGGGCAGCTTGGGCTACATAAGTCAGTTCAAGGCCAGCCTGCAAATACAGAGACTGCCCCCCCAAAAAACAATAATATGAAACATATGTCTCAAAAAAAACATAACTCCCCCCCCAAAAAAATTCCCAAAATATGAACAAATACTCTAAGCAGGGTCCCCAGCTTACTTTAGGTCCATAGAAGGCACCGTCTCCAGGCTTGAGGTCCCAGGGTTCCCCAGACTCCTCTAAGGCCTGCTGAAGGACCTTTGCAGGGGGTGAGGTAAAGACAGGGACATACCACCTGGGCCTTCGTGAGCAATGTCTCTCACCTGAGCCCCCGCGACTCCGCGCATGTGTCTCCACGTGAGGGTCCTGGTTACCAGCCCCCCACACCCACACTGAAGAGCGGTTTATCTCTGCTCCCCTCCAGCCTGCTTACCTGCTCAGCATGGTCCCAAAGGCGAGGCTCCCCGAGGAAGCCCGACGGCCGGGTAGACAGGGACAGGTGGAAGGAGAATCCAAGGACAGCATAGACAGAGCGGAGGAAATCCAGACAGCCTTGGATCTCCGCTTGCAGCTGGGCGCAGGAAATAAAGGGGGTGAGCTGTGTGTCTGCTGAGACCTGGGACGATGGGGTTTGGAGGGAGAGCAGGAAGACGCAGGCAGAGGCAGCGGAAGCATATGAGACACAGACGACAACTGAGAGCACAGAGGTTTTGAGGGTCATTAAGAGAAGGAAAGGTGGGTCGGGAGATGCCCTGGTGGGGCCAGGAAGGGCCACCTGATCTGGTGCACAGAAGATGTGAGCATCATCTTGCTGGAAGCGCCAAAGTCGCGTCAGTCCCCCCAGACTGCCAGAGGCCTCAGCCCGGTGCAGAGCTCCAAAATCAGCTAGTCGCACAGGCAGCTCCCGCCAGGATCTGGGCCGGTGGGCGAACATCAAGCTGAGGGCGAGTTGGAGAGGGGTCAGGGCCAGAGGGAGAACTAGCCCCTGACGATTGCTCCCCCATCTGCTTGTATATTCTCTGCGTCTCCAGCTCCATCCTGTCTACCCACCATGTCCCTGGCATAGTCTAAGCCCACCGGGGTCAAAAGGTGATTTGTCAATCACACACAGAACAGCCATCACCCAGCACGCCCCCGTTCTGTGATGAATACTGAGCCTTGACGCCACTTGTTTTAAATTTTACTTTTTATCTTTTTCAGACAGGGTCTTCTCGCTATGCAGTTCAGGCTGGCCTTAACTCATGGTGATCCTCTAGCCTCAGGCTCCATGTGGTACCATGCCTGGCCTGATAGCACTCGTAAGAAGACCGAGACCCAGGAGGTAGAATGATCTCCCCAAACCCAGCTGGCTGGCTGGACTCTAGACTCAAGTCAGATGCTCTACTAGTCTTTCCAACCTGTTTTGCAGCCCCAGGAGGACCCAGCTGTGCTGGCTCCCAGCTCACCAGTGTGCTGGGCAGTTCATGGGCTTGAGGGCGAGGGTTGCCGAGGGATGCCTGGCAGGGTGGTCACTCTGGGAGCTGGCGTGCCTGTCAGAGCCCTTGGACTGCAGGGTGAATATGTCTTCCCTGTAGTGTTCCCAGTGCCCTGACTGTTCCCACAGTCTCACAGAAAATAGTGTGGGGGTTTTCACCTCTGAAAAACCGCGGCGGGCATACTCAGCCTGGAGAGGAGGTGAGACATAGAAGGTTAGCATCACTGGAGGGAGAAACAGCAGGAAGGCAGCCGGCTGATCCTCCTGGGCTCTCAGGCTGTGCTGATCTCAGCCACAAGCTGTTACAAGTCCTGTTCCCGCTCCCCCACGGGTGCTGCACAACTGCAGCCGCTCACACAGATCACCACACTTCGCAGCGTACACCTCCCATTCCCTCCTAAGCACCATGGCTTCTAGGCCCCAGCCTTGCCCTGTCTCCTTTCCCCTGGACGTGGATCTCCCTTACCCTTATAAATGCCACCAGGGCATTATAAATCCTGGTCCCACGTGGCAGGAAGAAGCAGCTCCCAGGGCTCAGTTCATGGAAAAAGAAGAGCTCTTGCTCCTAGGGACAGAACAGCAACTGTTATAGTGGGGCAGGGACTCTGAGATCCGAAGAGACAACTGACCGAGCTGCAGAGTCTGTGCACTGCACCTGCTCGCAACCGCGCACTCGGGTTCCTCCATCTCTCCCTGCTCTACACTGCCATCCTGCCCTCTTCCCAAGCTCTATACCTTTCCAATGCGCCTGTGGTCCCGAGACTGTGCGTCCTCCCTCTGTGCTTCCCACGCCCTCAGCAGCTCAGCTGTGGGGAAGGAAATCCCCCACACTCTCTGCAGTGCTGGGCTCCCTGGAGATATCCACATGGATGAGGAGTTCTGTGAGAAGACAGAGGGCAGCAAAGGAAAGAGGCGGAGGATGAAGGTGCTTGACTCTATCGAGCCTCGGCCAATACTTGGCGTGTGTGGCACAGGTTCACCCCTTCAAGCGAGTCCCATCCCACCTCACTCATCACTTCCCCTCCTACCAGCACTGGAAAGATGCGACTCCCTCCTCTGGACCCCTCAGGCCACCTCCTGCTCTCGCTGCACTACAGTACCCTGGGCTGAGCTCCTCCCCCCTCATCAGAGGGTGCTCAGAGGAGTAACTAAACTCCAGGAACATGTCAGTCTATCCATTCCCTTATGAATATCCCATACAACTCCTAGAAAAGTCAACCTTCCTTCCATACATCCTATTTCTGGTCTTTAACAATAAACAGTACTAACAAGAAAGAACCTATTTTTTTGGTTTGTTTTTGTTTTTTGAGACAGGGTATGTAGTTCAGGCTGGTATTAAACTCATTTTATACCCCAGGGTGGTCTTGAACTTGAAATCCTCCTGCCTCAGCCTTCCAAATACTGTTATCATAGGCATGTGCTACCACACCCAGCAAGAACCTGTATTTTATAGCACTTTCTTTTGTGTTAGTTTTCACTGTGTCTATGATATGGATTTACTGGTAGTACAGGAATTGTTTTATAGCTGGAAGAAATAGGGAAGGAGGTCAGCCAAAGCTGATACTTCTCTCGTGGCACACTGAGGACTAACGCAGAGAGCTCAGTTTTCAACCTATGGCTTTTCCTTCTACATACCTACCTATGCCTTTGTTCCCTGCTCCCACCCTATCTAGTAGTTCTCTTTGTCAAGAGTAGCATATAATGTAGACAGGTGTGGAGGCGCATGCCTGTAGTTCCAGCACTTGGATGGCTGAGGCAGGAGGATCATTACAAGTTTGAAGCCAGCCTGGGCTACAAAGTGAGCTCAAGGCCAGCCTGAAGTGCATAGTGAGACCCTGTCTGAAAAAAACAAAAAAAGCAGCATATATTCACTAAGGAAAGAAGAGCAGTGCCTTTATAAAAGATAGGCATTTAACACAGAGCATTCTCCCCATGCCTGTCAAATAGGGCTCACTCATCAACCTCCACAGCCCTTCCCTGCACAGCCCCGCCTCCCTCCCTGCTGGACAGCTCACGCCCAGCTCCATGTTTCTCTCCCTCTTCCCTTTTTCAGGGGCGGGGTACAAAGGATTGAACTCAGGGGCCTTGCACTGAATTACAACCTTTTTGGGTTTTTTTTGAGATACGGTCTTGCTGTCACTAAACCGTAAAGGGTGGGCTCTAACTTGGGATCATTCTGCCTCTGCCTCCCACTACTGGGATTACAGGGTGTGCTACTATTTCTCGTTGCCTCTGGTTTTTTGGGGGGTACCAGGGATCAAACTCACGACCTTACACTTGCCAGGCAGGTGCTTGTGCCTCTGAGCTATATCCCCGGCCCTGCCTCTGTTTTCTATTTTCTTTTTTGGTTTTGTTTTCTCTTTATAGCTGTATCTCTCTTAACACTAATGTCAGACTAGGTAATTTAAATTGGCTTCGGGGAGCTGGGGATGTGGCTCAGTGGTAGAATTCTATCCTTGCATGCACAAGGTCCTGGGTTCAATCCCCAGCACTACAAAAATAAATAGACAGTTAGACAGACAGATAGATAGGCAGACAGGCAGGCTGGCTTCTGGTAGAGTATCTAGTGTCTGCCAAACTGGGAGGTTCTAGAATGTGTGTGCCAAGCATCCCTCCCTTCTAGCTCTCTTCCTGAGCCATGGCAGCAGGGCAAGGCCTGGGCGGAGGACCGCCTTCCCACCTCTTTGCTTGCTCTTGTATAACACAAGCCTCACCCTAATGAGAGCTTCCCAACTGACCGTGAGCAGCTTCAGCACTCCGATCTGTCCAGCATGCCGAAGATGGGGCCCCTGGCAAAGGTCCACTGATGTGCCACACCTGGGGGGAGATCAGAGGCCAGTCAGTGGTGTCTAGACCACTGTCCCGAGTGGTTCTTTTGTTGAGACAAAGTCTTGCTATGTAGTGCAGGGTAGCATTCAGCTCACTTACATAGCTCAGACTGGCCTCAAACTCACGCTGATCTTCCTGCCTCAGCCTCCCAAGTGCTGGGATTGCAAGTGTATACTACCATACCTGGCTCATTTTCTCTTTCATGGTCTTTAGCTGACAGGAGGAGGAAGGGGAAGGAACTATTGTACAGAGAGAACAATGCTGGAAAAATATCAATTCTTGGGGCTGGGGATATAGCTCAGTGGCATAAGCGCTTGCCTGGCAAGCGCAAGGTCCTGAGTTCGATCCCTGGTACCGGAAAAAAAAAAAATCAATTCTTCTCATTTCTTTTCCTGGAGCAACAGAGATTATCATCCACTTCTTTTCTTTTTGGTACCGGGAATAGAACTCAGGACCTTACGCTTGCCTAGCTCACACCACTGAACTATATCCCCAGCCCCTGCCATCCACTTCTCTTCCCTGATAGCCTTCAGGTCTTCCCACTGCTTCCCCACACCACCCTCTTTCTTCTTCAGTCTGACAGAGCTCACCCATACACCGCTGCGGTTGGGCCTGTCACTTTCTCCTTGATCAGATGAAGCTTGAAGGGGTTATCCTGGAAGAACAGTGGACAGCAGAGGGACGCCCGGTCTTCACCCCCATTAAAAGGTCCTGACAAAGAGCAGCCCCTCCCTCAAAGCTCCACCTCCCTCTGCACTGTGACTGACCTTAAAGAGCCGGCGCAGCTCGTCTTGGGAAGCCTCCAGCCTGCGAAAGGGCTGTGCATCAGCTGCGATTCTCTGGCAAATCTGCTCCAAAAGGGGCAGCTCTGAGCCCTGGACTGTCCTGGAGGGAGCAGAGTGATGGTTTACTTCCTCCAAGAAGCATCCCTGGGTGACCCACCAGTTGGCTAAAGGGGAAAGTATTATGCTTCAAGAAAAATAATCTACAGGTAATGGCAGAGACTGATAAACCCAGGAAAACATGAATAGGAAATCAGGAAGAGATATGTATGTATGTATGTATGTATGTATGTGTGTGTGTGTGTGCGCGCGCGTGCATGCACGCGCTTCTGAGGATCAACCTTTTGGCTTTGCAAAGCTAGGCAGGTGCTTCGGTACTGAGCCATACCTCTAGCCTAAGGTATGGATTTTATAGCTGCATAAAAACTCTATGCACGAAGTTTTTTTTTCTTGTTTTCAGACATGCTCTCAGATTGGCCTTGAACACACCATGTAGCCTAGGCTGGCCTCAAATTCATGGCAATCCTCCTGCCTCAGCCTCCTTAGTGCTGTAATTATTGGTGGTCACCACAAGGCCTGGGATGTGTTTGAGGTTAAAAGTTGAATGCAGGTAATCTGGATAGACAAAATTAGAACAATAGTAATGAACAGATGAAGTAAGATTTGAAAATTTATGAAGACAAAAGGTAAATTTCAAGCAGTTAGAAGAGGGACATGACCTAATGGAGATCTGGCACCATTGTCACAGGTGAGGTCTGAAGAGCTTTCTCCTTATACATGGCTGAGGCCAAGGAGAAGAGCCTCAGAAACTACCCCAGAGTGAGCTCACCTTGGTCCTTGCCGCACTACTCACCGCTCCTTTCCCAGGAAGAAATCCTGGTAAAAGCCATGCTCTGTATTTGGACCTCGGCAGAGAACAGCACCCAATAATTGTTCAGCTGCTGCCCCCAGGATGTGGGCGCTAGAATGCCAGAACACCTGAATTTGCAAGAGAACTGTCAATTCATAAACTCTTCCCTTAACTCCTACAACTCTGATCTTTTCCTCAGAGACACTGGTAGAGAAACCATTATGACTTTTTTCTTTTTTTCGTCTTTTTTGAGACAGGGTCTCTCTATGCAGTTCAGGCTGGCCTTGAGCTCACTTTGTAGCCCAGGCGGGTCTCGAAATTGCAAGGATCCTCCTGCCTCAGCCTCCTGAAAGCTGGGATTACAGGTGTGCACCACGACGCCTGGCAACTTTTCTAATTACTACAAAATAGAGAAACTAGTGTTTGCAAAGGACCACTAAATGGTAAAAACAAACAAACAAATAAATAAGGACTTTAGGAAAAGCAGCAGAGGCCATGTCCTTTCTTGTTTCCACTGAACAGAAGCTAGAGCTGCCCTCTTCAGTCTCCGGTGCCCCCAGCCATGGAGCACAGGAGCAGAGGCCAGACAGGTTTCTCCTGATGGAGACCACTGTCTGGCAGGACTTTTTTTTTCTTTTCTGAGCAGGACTTGTATTACATGGAAAATTCCATAATGGGATTCCCAAGTCCTGCCCAGATTCCTGCGTTTTCTTCAGCATCTCCCTCCTTTATTTGAAAACCTAATAAATACAGGGCCACTCATCAGGGAAGTCTTGATCAACCGAGAGAAGCTCAAAGTCTATAATAGCGTTGAACCCTCCTAGAGCCCTGAAATCATTTCACCTGCCTCATTTATTTAAGCCTTCACTGTCCACTCATTTGGGAGATTACAGGCCTGGTCAGCCTGCAATAACTAAGGGATACTATTAACGTAATATCCTGTAACTGATCAGGGGTTCTTGGTGCAATACTTTTTTGTTTAGATTTTGCACTTTTGATGGTCCTGGGGAATGAACTGAGGGCCTTGCACACCCTCACCAGGTGCTTTTTCCCAGAGGTATCCCCCGCTCCATCTGCTCTTTTACACCTGATGTTTTCTAGCTCAGGAATCTCATGCAATGCAACTACTCTTCTAGGATTTGGTCACTGTCCATACTCAGATCCACTTTTCTGGATCCTAATAGTCAAAATCTGTTACCTAAGCTGACATGAAGAGGAAGAGTGACCAGGCTGTGTGCTCACTGGTGCCGCCATGTTCCAGTTGAATAGATACCACTGATGTGCACCAGGTTTGTGCACAAGAGCTGTGAAAGCTGAACTGGCACATTACACTTCTGTTTTTTCAGCTTCCTATCACTAGCACACATGCTCTATGCTTTCAAGATTAAGGCTAAGTAAAAACTTGTTTCCAGCTCCATCAGAAATAGATGGTAGGTCTCATTTCTAACTATGAATGGAGAAATTGAGGCAAAATAAATGTTCAAAATGTCTTGCTTGCATATCTTAGTTTACTAGTCACAGTACTCTATGGAAGGAACTCACCGCTTTTCCCTCTGGGGAATCAAAAGTCAAAAATTTGAGGTCAGCATCTGTCTCCAAGGGCCGTTCCAGGTCATAAGGTTCTCCATTCACTTCGGCAGCCAGGGCAGTGTCTGCCAGCGTTAAACTTCAGCAGTGGGGGTTGGGGTTGAAGAAAATGACAGGGTTATAATCCACGGGAAAGAAGAGGAGCTAATCACCGGAAACCCTATTTCTGTAAGGGGGAAATGCAGTTCCACAATAGGAAGACCTATTTATTTATTCCATGGATAATACAAAAAGGAGTGTAAGCTAATGGAGATAAAACACATTCTCAATAAGGCTACCTTGCCGGGAAGAAATAATACAAGCAGACCAAGTTACTTCCAGGGCCAGGTGCGGGGCAGTGAGGGCAGGGATGCATACCTCACCTGCCGGGCCAGCTGGTAAGGGGTTGTGCTCCAGGCCACAGCATCCACTTTCTGGCCTCCGGGGAGGGACACCTTAATAGGCCGGGCTTCCTTCTGTGCGGCGCTTGCTAGCCTCGCTGCCTGAGCAGCCCACAGCTCCTCAAAAAGGCCAAGCCGCTCTACCAACCGATGTGGAGGGGTCGGCACGGACGCCTGAGGGGATAGCGCCGTTAGGCGTAACGCAGGTCTCCTAATTTCTCTTCGGGGCTGAAGATGGTGGGGGTTGTGGGTATTGAAGAGGCCTGGACCCTCATTTCTGGTTCTTCATGGGGGAGGAGTGATACAGGTTTTAGACGGGGGTCCTAATGGACACTACCCTCCCTAAGGAGCTCCCTCCTGGCTCCCGACCTCCGACTCGAGCAGCAGGTGGCCAATTGAGGACTAGGACACCCTTGTAACAGGACTTCGGAGTGCAGGGGAAGGGGGAGTAATGGCGAGTGGCTGGACTAAGAGTCTGCACCTTGGGCTGGGGCCGCCGTTTGGGAACTTTGGGTACCTCAAGCAAAGTATGTAGCTCGTGGGCTTGCAGCCCCGGGAGCCGGAAGAGGAGCCGGAGCGATCGCCACCTCCGACACAGCGGCATATTGTTTCGAATCAGAGCCTACATCCTCAGATTACTGCTGCCTCGCTTCACCAAATTCCTCATTGGCTTCTATCCCAGCAATGTCCCTGCCTATTGGTTATCACACCTGCCACTCCGATCTGGCACCACCTCCAAGAACTCTGAAGAGGCACGCCCCACCACAGCAGGAGCAGCGGGTAGAGTGGTTCCGGGGGACCGGAAGATGGAAACTGTTACACACACCTGCGATACGGAAACCCGCCGCATTTCAGCTGAAAGCACCGAGTAGCACAAGGTGTCCGGCTGCCATGAAGTGAGGCACAAACCCTGAGAACAAGAGTGGGAGGAAAAGGGCTGGGAAGATAGCTCAGCAGCACAGGGCCTGCTGAGCAAGAGCAAGGTCGTGAGTTTCATTCTCGATACCAAAAAGAGAAAAAACAAACAAACAAACAAACAAAACGGGAGAAAAACACACCGGAAATTGTAGTCATTTATATCCCTTTAGCCATAAATTTTCTTATAACCTATCTTTAAAGCAGGCAAGTCGCCGAGAGGGGTGGCACATGCCTGTAATCCCAGCACTCGGGAGGCTGAGGCAGGAGGATCATTGCAAGTCTAAAGACCAGCCTGGGCTACAAAGTTAGCTCAAGGCCAGCCTGAACTAATTTTTGTAAATTAATTTCACTAATTTACAAAACAAGAATAGAAGTATCCCATTAACTGAGGTAAACTCTATGTAAATCGTTTAGCATGACGCTTAGTATAATAATGACAACAGCAACAGGCCTTTATAAGTGGGTAATAGTTTTCAAATTGAAGCAACAGCTGGGTGTGGTGGCGAACACCTATAGTCCCAGCACTTGGGAGGCTGAGACGGGGATTTCGACTTCCAGGCCAACATGGGCTACATAGTGAGTTCAAGGAGGTCTGCACTGTATAGCAAGACCTTGTCTCAAGAAAAAAATGAAATTGATGCGATGAGTCTGCAGAGGTCACTTCTTAGAGTTCATCCATATTCATGGTCCTTAAAGGACTTTAGAAATTAATCTTATAGCTGTGGAATTAAGATGAGAAATGCTAAGTGATGTAAGGTCAAAAAGTGCTGCCAGGGATGATGGCACAGGCTTGTAATCCTAGCCCTGAAGAGGCTGAGGCAGGAGGAGTCCCTTGAGTTTGAGGCCAGCGTGGACTACACAGTAAGTTCAAGGCCAGCCATAGTTAAGACTCTGTCTCAAACAAAACATAGAGTGAAGGCTGATGCTGGCTTGTAAATGCAGGACTTGCGTGCATCCACCATAGCTTGCTTTTTCTACTACTAAAATATGTATCACTCCAGTTCTCTGCTCCCCACATAAGCCTTTTCCCCTTCATTTCTATCTCAGCTGTTTTTTCTTTCCTCTCCCTGTTACATCCAGGATACAAGGATAATGACTGATTTCACACAGCAAAAATACAAACACCACTAGATTTGTAGTAAAGTATGAAGGGAAGTGAACTGTGAACAACTGAGAATCTTAGTAATTCTCATTAGTCCCCTCACCTGGGGGTAGGGATGGTTAAGAATTGGTTCTCAAGTGATGGAATCAGGATTGTGGAGGAAGAGCTGTCAGAGAAAGCTGTTTAATTTAGGTTTCCAGAGGCCAGTTGTTTCTAGGGAGGGTAGTTGATCTGAGTCATATCTCAGCTACCTTGGATCTTGGCTCCATCTTCCGGTAGGTTAGACATCCTGAAATATAAAGAGAAAGACAAGACTGTGAAGATCATCTGTGTTTGGGTGTGTGATCAGGAGAAAACAATTTTTACATCACTTGAGGAAAGGTGACACTGGGGACAGGGCTTTGCTGGTGGCCGGCCTACACTAAAACGGGTAGGGAAACATTGTACTGTGGGCAGCAGACTGGTAGCTGCTCAGTACACTAATAACTGTACTGATGTTCCAAGGGGCACAGGCACCTTTACTGCACCATTCTACCTCCTCCTCTCTCAGGAGCATAGATGGCGGGGTAGGCGGGCCAGCCCAAGGCGGCAGCTCCTGACACTCACCCCCAGACACTTGCTGATGCTCACGGTGTGCAGCACGCCCAGCTGCATGCTGAGGTGAGGCCCACAGAGCAGCCACATCACCAGCTGCATAACTTGTGTTGCTGTGGGAGGAAGGAATGCTGAGTTACTGCATCCCATCCCTTGTAGCAAGAAGCACAAGCCAGCTAAGGTCAATTCCCTAAGAATTGGTCCTACTACTACTTCTACCATGTCTCAGCCTCAGATTTTTTTTTTTTTTTTGAGACAGCGTCTGTGTAGCTTAGGCTGACCTCAAACTCATGGCTATTCTGCTTCAGCCTACTGAGTCCCGGCATTACAGGTGTGGGTCACAACACCTGGCTCAGCCTCAGAAATTTTAACTCAGTAATCTTTGCCTGGCAAACGTCTCTGAAACTTTTGTTGCCCACCCTACCACACGCCACCGTTGCTTGCCAGAATACAACTGAACACCTACTATGTGATGTATATCATGCTTTCACTAATTCCTAGAACTCAACTTTGTGAAGTAGTATTCTTACCCTCCCCTTCAAACATGCAAAATGATTCTTAGAGAAGTCTCATCTCTCCACTCATTCTCTTTCAACCCAAAACCTCAGTTTTTATGTCTCACTGGCCAGATTAGTCCCGTATGTACCATTTTGGTAGCACTGCTTCCTTTTCCTTGTCTCTGATACTTGTGGTCAAAAAGACCTTTAAATACAGTGAGGAAGTGAATCCAATAAAAAAGGAAAGTACCTTCTAACTTTTCTCTACCAGACTAAAGTTAAAGGAAGTGTGAAGGAATAACATTGAAAGATTTCCACAAAAATATAGGGAAAGAAAGCCGGGCGTGGTGGCGCACGCCTGTAATCCTAGCACTTGGGAGGCTGAGGCAGGAGGATCGTTTCGAGTTCGAGGCCAGCCTGGGCTACAAAGTGAGCTCAAGGCCAGCCTGAACTGCTAGCGAGACCCTGTCTCATAAAGACAAAAAAAAAAAAAATTATATATATAGGGGCTGGGGATATAGCTCAGTAGAATAAGTGCCTGCCTAGCAAGTGCAGGGTCCTGAGTTCGATCCCCAGTACTGCCAAAATAAATAAATAAATAAATATATATATATAGGGAAAGGGGAACCCTAAGGGTATCCTAGACCTTTAGGCAAAGTTTAGGATATTCTTAGCTTTACCGCATTTTTAGAATAGATACCCCAAGCTGCCTCAGGCCTTTTTGGTAAAAAAATTTTTTTTGGTGCTGGAAATCAAACTCAGGACCTTGCACTTACCAGGCAGGCGCTTGTGCCACTGAGCTATATCCCCACCCCACCCCCTTTTTTTGTACCGGGAATCAAGCTCACAACCTTGCGCTTGTCAGGTAGTCACTTGTGCCGCTGAGCTATATACCCAGCACCTTGGTTGATTTCTTTCTTTCAAGACAAGGTCTCTATGTAGTGCAGCTGGGCGTGGTGGTGCACACCTGTATCCCAGCACTCAGGAGGCTGAGGCTGGAGGATCCTTGTAAGTTTGACACCAGCCTGGGCTACAAAGTGAGCTCAGGGCCAGCCTGAACTACATAGAGAGACCCTGTCTCAGAAAGACCAAAAAACCCCCCAACCTCTATATAGTGCAGGCTGGCCTTAAACTTGCTTATGTAGTGCAAGATAGCCTCAAACTCACACCGACCCTCCTGCCTCAACCTCCCCGAGTGCTGGAATTACAGATGTGCACCACCATGCTCAGCTGATGACATATCTTTTAGAGCTTTAAATTACATGTAAGAATGCTTTCCATTGAAGGAAGATTACATGTTCCATTTATCAGGATGACCACATCTCAAATGCTATCTTAACTTTTAGGCACAACAGCTCCTTACCTGCACAAAAAAGGAAGGTGACAGTAGAGGAAGAGAAATGAGGTGTACGAACAATTCCTTGGCACTTACGTACCCAATACAGTACTTAACACTTAGACTATTTGATTTTTTTTGTGTGTGTAGTACCAGGGATCGAATGCAGGACATTGCGCCTGCCAGCAGGCGCTTATTCCACTGAGCTATACCCCCAGCCCCCAGGAGAAATGAGGTAAAATGTTTACGTCACTGCCACCAAATGCCTTTCTCCTGTGCTGAGGTGGAACCCAGGACCTTGTACATGGTAGGCACGTGCTCTACCACTGAACTGCACTCAGTCCACCTAATTGTTTTGAAACCTAAAGAATTAGCCATGGGCCAGTCATGGTGGTGCACACTTGTAATCCCAGCACTCAAGAGGCTGAGGCAGGAGGATCGGTAAGAATTTGAGACCAGCCTGGGCTATAAAGTGAGCTCAAAGGTCAGCCTGAACTGCATAGCAAGACCTTGTCTCAAAAAGACAAAAACAAAAAAACTGGGCCAGGTATGTAGCTCAGTGGCACAAGTGCCTGCCTAGCAAGTGTAAGGTCCTGGTACCAAAAAACAAAAAAAAAGACAAGCTCAGGTGTGGGGGCACATCTGTAATCCCAGCGCTTGAAAGGCTGAGGCAGGAGGATTGTTCCAAGTTCAGGACCCTGTCTCAAGACACCCCACCCCCCGCCAAAAAAAAGGAAGTAAACTTGCTGGAAAATGTGCTGTGAACCTGAACAGGTCCAGGTCAGACTGGTTTAGCCAAAATACCCATTTGAGTCACACACACACACACAAAGCTGTTTGTTCCACAGCTGGCACTGCAAAGCTCCTCAGCCCCTCCACCCAGATCCTCTATCTGTCACGTCAACCCTGACTCAAAGTGAGAACACAGGGAAAGACTAAAGAACATAAAACAAAAACTGGAAGAGCTGGGGATCTAGCTCAGCGGCAGAGTAAGTACCAAAGCACTGGGCTTAAGCCCCAGCACACGTGAAAGCCGTGAAGTCAATACAGTGACAAACCCCGAGATGCACCTAGGCCGCTGTGTACTTCTCCCTTCAGCATCTTTTCTCATCCCTCAGCGCGGACAGCGACATTTTTACATTGCACACACTTCTTTCCTTAAAGGATGCTTCTCCCCGACACAGAACAGGACATACACCTCCGTGGACGTTTCTCCTCACCAGCAGCCCTCATAGCCTTGTGTGTGAGCCTCAATGAGTTATTGCTCAGCAATTGTAAACAGCAGCTGATCAGACACGTGTGGTTATTCAAGTATGAGAAGCACCCCAATACTCCAAGAGTCAGCCTAACTATAGAAGAAAATATGTACCTATGGCCCACTTCTCAGTAACCAAGCTTTGAGAGCACCCCAATACTGAGGCCCAGCCTTACTATGTCATACACAAGAGGTAATTAATCTCTGCTTATTTAGGGGGGCAGCTATGCATATTCAGTAACACGCCCAGGCCAGTGAGGGCTAGCTGCTACTGCTTCCTTGGTGGGAGACAGGAGTCAGGCGGGCAGGCCAAGGTGTGAAGCAGGGCAGGGAAGATGGCAGTGGCAGCCAGTGCGCTGGCCCACCCGACCTGCTGGGTGTGTCCCTCGGCTGTTTCATGACACATGTGTGCACCTTTACACAATCAAGGTGCTATGTAGCACATTCTACCCAGCCAGTGACCCAGGCCTGGTCCAGATGCAGTGACTGTCCCTCTTCACCCCTTAAAGCCAACATTCCATTTATTGAGCCTCATTAGATTATGAAAAGAGATGGGATGAGATAAGAGAGAAGGGTTAAGTATGCTTTCCAAACAACAGATTACCTTCATGCAACAAGGGTAGATGTGGGGAAGCAACTAGCCTACCACGCCTTCCCCCCAGTTCTGAGCTTGCTTTAAAAAATGCCTCTTGGCTCACAGTGGTACATCTTTTAGAAGATACAAATAATTATCTATACAGTATACCCCACTGCACCACCAACCACTCCCTGAACATCTTGGTCTCATCCCACCCATTACACAATTACACAAAGGATCAAATAGAAAATCCACAAGGCCACGAAGATCCTAGAGGCTCAGACTTAATATCAGCTATCAGTCTTATTAAGTGTGGAAGTCAAACTGGCCAGCTGGACAAGATCAATGTGAGAGGGTAAGAGTCAACCACACAACCACAAAACCGTACTTTATTATAAACTGGGAAACAAAATATTGGAGACAAAGATTTTTTTAAAATAGAGGAATGGCTAGACGAGAGGAAAGTTCAAGTGGTCATGAGGAAAGGACAAGACAGGTGGCCGCGGCCATCTGTGCCACTCTTGCCCCCTTCCCCATATACACTTAAACCAAAAGCAGTGTAACTGCATCTTCAGGGACAGATCCACGCTGTTCTGCATTCTGTAGCAGAATGGTTTCACCTTCAGTACTGGGCAGTCATGTTGGATCTTTGCTGGAGAAAACTTAGGTTTTCCAACCACAGGTCTCCTTACAAAGCAGCAGTTTCAGCTCCCGAAGAAGTTTGCACTCACCAAAGAGGCCAAGGGCCCTTGGTCCAAGCCCCAATCTCAAAGAAAAATGTCAAACCTTTAGAACTAGTTATTTTTATTAAATGATATTAACACACATTTCAAAAGGCTTTCATTGTTGTTGCCTCTGAAGCAGGTACTTGTTTTGTTTTCCACACCGAACACGTGAAAATACCAACCCAACCTATCTAATTTTACTCTTAACAGACAGCCCACCAATTAAAAACGAGGGAGGGAGGAGGGAAGCAGTAATTTACAGCGATTTAAAACAGTAACAGCTGAAGCTTAACTGCATGAACAGGTAACTTCAGGATAGTGAGTACTCTGCAATTAGAAAGTTTAGCATATTCACATTATCTAGATAGGTTTGCTGTACCATGTGTCATTACAAAGTGTGTTTCTGGTACTAGAAAGGGTAAAAATCCTATTCTCTGCTCACCTCCCTCACATCAAACCAAATTCTAATTATCTCAACTCTTGGGAGGGCAGCAGGGAGCAGGGAGGGCTCTCATCTAAGCTGGCTGAACAAGGAACTCTTACAAAATACTTAAGGGTCCTATTCCTGATACTGTGTAACTAAGCTATAAATACCAGTGTGTTCACTCAAGGTCTCTGTCTGTGATTTTACAGTGAGCACCAAGACCTCAGCAACAGCTCATATTCTGCTCTCATATGAATCATGTCCTTGCTAAGACACACTATGTTATGCTTTCTTTAAAAAATATCTTGTTTATTTTTTTTTAACTCAGGTTGATATACAAGTCAGAGCATGGTCACAGAGTTTTAAATCACAGACACAGAAAGAATAAGATCTCTTTGTATCATCTTTATGAATATCAGAATTGCCTGTTTACTATATCACATATATACACTGTCATCACTGCTGTAGACAGATTTCTGTAAAATTAGTTAGCCGACAGGCTCATACAAACCCTCACTTCCATCCTGAAACAAATGCAGAGGATTCTGTAGCAAAAGCAAAACAAACAAAATTATTCCACAAGAACAAGTTCACCTTTGAACTGTACAACGTCTTTCATGTGTCAGGCATCATGTTTTTGCTGACATCCCAAAATTTCCGATAAAATCAAAAGGTCAGAGAGCCTTTTCAAGTAAACACTACATTTAGCTTCAACAAGGGCAGCAGAAGGGATTCACATTCTTGTGTTCTAGAATGAAAAATATCCTTCATTTTTGAAAACACCAATTCTGAAGGTCAAGTAGAATCCCCCTACCCCACGCCTCTCCCTCTGCTTTTCATGGTCTTATAGCCCAATACAACTCTATTTCCTTTGCTTTGCTGTACTGTATTTCCCATCCCACATGGAAGGTCATGGTACCATGCACTCTTGTGGGGCAGCTATAGGACAGAGGCTTGAGAGGGTCAAAGAGACACAGAACAGCTGGCTTAAAGCCAGATAAGCATTAGGAAGATGAATGACTGATCACCCTGACCACAGAGAACAGGGTGAGCCTAAGTACACAGCATACACTACAGAAAGCTCCCAAGCCAGGATGCGCACCTGGCTTATGCTGTCCTTTCTCTGAAAAGCAAGCTTATTCTGAGACAAATGGGTTTTGGGTGACATTAGCCAGCCTCTCTCACCTTCAAAATTCCATCCCCATACTTCCCCGGTTAGTTCTATACTAAGCTGGGAGAAAATACATCAACTTGCTAGGATGTTTTACTCATATAGCTGGAGATTTATAATTCAGTAGGGTGAAAACTCTGAATAAAAAATGTAGTAAGCAGTTATGTGCTTTTCAGTGTCCCTAGACCCGAAAATATAAACAAAGTTTAGTGTTGGTCTTTTCCCAAGTACTAGATGTAGAAATATAAACATGCCTTTTAAAGTCCAGGGAGAAGAGAAGCATTTCTTTCTCCAGTGACTAAGGGCAGAAACATTGTTTACTTCCTGTTGGGGGTGGGGTACGGCTAGTCCCTTGAAATGTGACAGGCTGCTCGTTAACTGAGGGGGGGTCACTGTGCGTATCAGTTTCCCTGTTCTCCATAAACAGGTGAACAGCAACGCCCACCTGTCTGAGACACATCTGCAGAGCTATGCTGTAAAGACACTGAGTCTCCTCTGAAATACCAAGAGTAGGCGTGCCTCAGCACTGAGGCACCGGGAGACGAGGAAGACAAAGGCGTCCTCTCTCTTAAGCATGAACCGTTGCTGAAATCACCAATAAATATTACACTAGGGAGGCACCATGGTAACATCAATGTCTATTTCTTTTATTAAAAGGTACAGGGATAATATCTCAGTTGAACCTTTGTATCAATGGTCAACTGTAGTGACTTTCTAGCCAAAAAAGTAAAAACTGAGAGAAAAACAAAGCCCAGAAAAAAGCAGGAGGCAAGAGCATGACACAAGATTTGTGGAAAACTATTTCAAAACGTGTCTCATTTTCTCGCTTACACAGGATAGTCAGGCCATGCCACCATCACAGCTCCTCTCCTAGCTTTGTATAGTTCACTTGCTCCTTATTCTCACCTTGAATTTATATTTAGCCTCCTTTCACTCCAAGGACAAAGAAAAAAATTTCTTCTAAGAACAAGGTTTGTAATGTTTCAAACTTACTGCTGGATAGTATTTTGGAGGAAGAGGCTCATTTTGTAAAAAATTAAGATGTTAGAAGGCTAAGAAACTTCAACATGCCTTTAAAAAACCCCAAACAAGCAAGCCCAACAGGCCCCAGGTCTCCCATGCTTCCCACCCCTTGGTGGTCAGCAGTGAGGAGCACAGGGGAGGGAGTCACACTGGTTACAGCGGTCACCAAGCTCGAGAGGGAGGACACCGGAACCCTCCCACTGACTACTGGATAGGCAGGCCCAAATAACACCCCAACAGTGCACATGTTATCATCTGTACTGATGGAAGTTTTATTTCAAATGTAGTAAATAGTCTTTAATAGATGGGATAAAATAAAGACTGTTTTTCCTCCCCACTCCCCAAGCCCTCAGCCAAATGAAGGGCTTTGGTTATGGGTTTTTTCTCCCCCCCAATACAATCAACCTGGGGAAGGCAGTAAGTGCAGTGGGAGGGAGCACCTGAAGGAACAGGCAAACAGAGGCATGTATAGCTTTTCGGTTGGAAGGCAGGCCCTTACCGTAATAAAAAATAAAGCAAGGGAAGGAAAACAAAACAACGACAAGGACAACAACCCAAACTCCTACTTTCAAGGCTCTCTAGACTGTTCCAAACACTTTTCCCTTGGTTTCCATCAGTACCTGGGAGGGAAGAATGGGCGTTTTGGTGCAAAGAACGGAGGGCCCCTAACAAAAGGTGGCCTGGGTCTCTTTAAACTGTGGAATGGGTCTCTGCTGAGAAAAGGTTCCCTAGGCCGAAAGTCTGGCCGGGGACTCCGTAAAATCATACCACTCCGGCTGATGGTGTCTCTGTGTGAGGGACCCAAGGGGGGGCCACTGCTGCTGCTGCTGCCCCCTCCACCTCCTCCGCCAAGGGCTGGGCCCAGATGCTCCAGAGGGTGAGAGGGTAGGCTCAGGCTCTCCCGCACTCGGGTAAGGCCAGGGCCAGGGCCGTTGAGGTCCCGTTGAGCGGGGCCCCCATGGTCCCTGGGTCCTGCGAGCACACCAAAATGCTCAGCCAAGGTCCCTTGAAGAAGGGAACTATGGTCCTTGGGAAATACTGCCACAGCCCCTGCCACTCCGTGCTCTGCCAGCGGAGGGGTTGGAAAGGGAACCACCCCAGAGTGGTCACCAGGGGGCGGAGGAGGCGGCGGAGCAGCAAAGGGGACACCACTCCCACCACCGCTGCTATGCTCCCCAGGGGGCGGGGGCGGGGCAGGGAAGGGGACTCCGCTGTGCTCCCCAGGAGGCGGCGGTGGGGCAGCATGGGCCAGGGCTGCCTCCTTTGTGAAAGGGTTCGAGAGATCCACAGAGGGCAGGTGAGCAGGTGCATCTCGCGAGAAGAGACCACCATGATCCTTAGGAGGGGCAGGGGGGGCAGATGATGGCCCCACTGGCTCTCTCTGAAAGGGTGTCCCGTGATCCAAGGGAGCCGGGGGGAGATGGTGCTCAAATGTTGAGTTGAAACTGTTGGAACGAAAGCTGCCGACACTCTCCTGAAACTGGGGCGCCCGTTCCTTGTATGGTGCTTTAAAGCCAGTGAGTCCTCCGGTGCCCCCACCCCCAAGAGATGCCAACTCAGAGGCACTTGAGGGACCATTGTCGAAGGAGCTGCCTGATGTGCTCAGATCAAACCAGCCCACCCGTGAAGCCTCTCGCCCGTGTCCTCTACTTCCCTTCCCAGGAACTCGGATGGACTCTACGGTCTGTATGGGCTCCCCTGACATCCTCCTATTGGCTGCGTTATGGTAACCCAAAGTCTCTATGGGGGCCCCCTTCTCCTCGGTGCTGTCGGGCAGGTCTAGGCAGGAGGAGGAGACGCGTGTCTCTATGCGGTAGTGCTCTTCTTGTTGCTGCTGATCGGAGGTGGGCAGGCTGGGCGGGGCGAGGTTTGACAGACTGACACCGTCACTTGAAGTGCCTTTGTTGGGGGTTTGGCCAAAATGCTTATCATCTGAGGGCTTGCGAGAGGCGTTTTTAAGCATATTCTTAAACTCAATCGTCGATGTGGTGGAAATGGTGGAGGACAGGACTTTCTCCACGCCTGATGTGGGTGGGTGGCCCGTGGGAGCAGCAAGGGTACTCTGCGGAGAGAAAAGGGAGCGGTGTGGGACTGGGTGAGGAGAGTCTGGGTACTGCTGTGGCAAACTGAGATGCCCAGTGGTAGACTGAGACAAGCTATTGTGGTTGGAGTCAGGGGCAAAAAATGAATCATTCTTACTCGGTGATGGTGACCGGTCAGACCCAGGTTCATTCCCTCTTATGCTGAAGGTACCAAATAGCCCAGGGGAAGATGAGAGACGGTCACAGTTCTCACTAGAGTCCAAGAGGGCCCTTACGGATGGAGGGAAAGCAGACTTTACCCCAAATTCTTGGGCCCTGTGGCTATAATTGGACAGGATTGGCTGGTACTCGGTGGCATCAGCAAGCTTGCTTGACTTCAGGATAGATTTGGCTGGTTTCTTCTCTAGGTTCATCATGGCAGAGGGTGGAGGCCCTGAATACTCAAAATCTCGATAATCCTCATCTTCTTGGAAAGAAGTATCTGGATAGAACTTTTCCTGTGAAGAGTCCATCAGGGAAGATGGTCTCTCCATTCCATCAGAAGGCTGCTTATAGGGAGATTCACTGCCCAGGCCAAAGGGTCGATATGCAGATACAGCACTGGAGAGCTCCCGGGGGTAGCTTTCATCTCTCCCTGGGGGTGGAGATCTTGTACTGCTGGGTGTTGAGGAACCAGGGCTAATGATCTTAGAAAGCAGGGACACAGTGTCTACACTGCTGGACGTGGGCTTGTCCATCATCTCATCCTGGGTGGGAGTCCCACTCCGCTCATCCCGTACAGGGGTGCCGTCAACGTTGTCGACTGAGGTGCTAGTAGGGCCACGCTGGAAGCCTGAGGGGCGGCTCTCTGGTGGGGCACTGGGTCCCAAACTGCTCAGGATTGGGATGTTTAAATTTAAGCCACTGAAACCAGGATTACCTTTTAAGAAGTTGTGGATCTTCATTTCCAGACTTGGGGAGGTGGACTCTGACTCCAGCTTTGGCTTGGAGCTCTCGGAAGATTGGCACATGGCAACTTCAGTAGGTGGGGCAGCAGGGCTGGAACTGTGGGTACCAGTAAACCCTAGAGAGTTGGATGGGAGTTTAAAAGTAGTGCTTGGAAGCCCTGGGCTTTGCCCTATTGATGCCTTGAGGGCTGAAGTTGAAGAGACTTCAGAAGTTGATGAATTAGGAGAATAGCTGAAACTTTTGGGAATAAAAGATTGGGTATTAGAGGGCACATTTCTTCCCTTTATAGTAGAGACTGTGGTGCTGGCTGGGGAGGCTGAAGTGTTCTGGGATGGAGCTTCACTGGCTGGAGCTGGGTTCCCAGTAACACTCTGAAGTAAAGACGACAGGCCTGTAGAAACAAAGATTAGAGGGGTTAAAAAGAACTCTCAACCATATGATAAACAATGTGGGCTTATTAGTTATTTGAATTCATCTGGTGGGAACCAGATAGTCTTTAAAATACAAAGCCAAAGGGAATCCAGACCAAACAAGCCATGGCTAAATGTCACTGAAAACATTGGACTTATTTATCAATCAGAAAACAAACCACTGAAATGTTTCCAATATAAGCTAGAAACAAGTCCAGCACAGCACAATAAAAAACAGCAGGAAGGGAGAGATTTTAATGTCAGAATCAGTCAGTTTAAGTAAGGAAAAGAAAGGAAGCAAAGTTAATTTTAAAACAACTATGTAAACTGGTATTTAACCTCTGATCTAGGGAAATGTTTCTCTAAATGCAAATGGATACCCTTTCCTACTTTTCCTTTCCTGCTTCCACAACTGACTCTGTGTTTTTTTTTTTTTTTGGTCTTTTTGAGACAAGGTCTCACTATGCAGTTCAGGCTGGCCTTGAGCTCACTTTGTGGCCCAGGCTGGTCTGGAACTCACAATGATCCTCCTGCCTCAGCCTCCCAAGTGCTGGGATTACAGGCATGCGCCACCATACCCGGCCCACAACTGACTCTAATAAGTAAATGCATATTGCTATTCTCATGAAGGAGATAGGTCCAAAAACTTCAGAAATTTATTTGAATAAGAAGTATTTCTTACTACACTGGTATTATCATTAGGGAAATAATGCTTGCAACTATCAATTTTATTTGTAAAATGTAGCAATAATAAATATATACCACAAAGACAAAGGCAGGCCAATAGGTGTGCACTGATCTTGTCACAAGAAAACACACAACACACACACCACACACACACACACACCACACAATTCTCATTTTATAGCTTGGAAAATCTAAGGATTGTTGATTGGCTAGAGCTGATGCAAATGAGCTTCAACCCTATTCACTGATGGACAAAACCGCCTCATAAGGACAAAAAAAATTCTGTGGGGCAGACTGAAATTCACCACAGCAAATTGTTCCTGAAGAAAATGTTTTAAAAAATATTTGACAGAGATAATAGAAGATCTTATCAATTCGATCACACTTTGCAAAATTGATCCAGTTTTTTTTTTTGGTCTTTTTGAGACAGTGTCTCCCTGTGCAGTTCAGGTTGGCCTTGAACCCACTTTGTAGTCCAGGCTGGTCTTGAACTCACAATGATCTTCCTGCCTCAGCCTCCTGAGTGCTGGGATTACAGGCATGCGCCACCACACCCAGCTTGATCCAGTTTTTGGTCATAAACAAACAGTACAAATTTGATCCAACTGGGTGTGGCAGTGCACACTTTGTGACCCTCCTGACTTGGCCTCCTAAGTAGCTGGGGCTATAGGGGTGTATGATCACGCCTAGCTCAGATCTGAAGGATTTTAAGGTTACAACACACTTGTAATATTTTTTAAACCATTTACTTTTCGATAAGGTTCCCTGGTATTTATTTTGTTTTTGAGACAGGGTTTTGCTAGGTACCCCACCTTGGCCTGTAATTTGCAGCAATCCTGTATCAGCCTCTGGAGTGCTGGGATTACAGGGCTGAGCCACCATACCCAGCATGAGGCTGCCTGGTTTTACCTGTTATCCAATCATCTAACATTGATGTCTAATAATGCCTAAAATTTGAAGGTTTTTAGCTTCCTTAAAAAAAAAAAAGGGTAACCCACTCGGGCCCCCCTTCTGTCCCTCTCTTGGACAAAAGCTTTCTTTCTCCCAATAAATATATTCCGCTCTTAAAAAAAAAAAAAAAAGCATAGTTCATTCCAAAATTTCCTAGCTATATAATTGTTTTCACCAAACCTAGAAGTTCTCTAGCACAAGAATGTGATAATACACACACACACACACACACACACACACACTTTTTTTTTTTCGAGGCAGGGTCTTGCTGTGCTGCCCAGGATGCCTGGAACTTGTAACCCTCTAGAGGAGTTACATCACAGAACTGTTTTATTTTTTAGTTTTCAGACAGCTTAAGTAAGTTGCCTGGGCTGGCCTTGAACTTGTGGTCCTCCTGCCTCAGCTGGCGTTACAGGTGTACACCACAGTGCCTGGCTTCTTTCTGCTTTGATGTTCTGTAATTTTCTAAATGGCAGATTATAAAAGAATTAAAAAATGGAAACAAAGCTTTGTAAATGAGGGGAAGAGGGGTAGAAGGGAGGGTAGGAGAATGGGTGGAAAAAATAGTTATCATGTCCAGGTACAAATTCTTTATGATGAATGTGATCATTATGTATATCTAAAATGTACCAATAAAGCCTGATTAGAAAAGAAAAAAAGATATAACGTACAAGTACAAATTCCCTATGTGATCATTAGTTATATCTAAACTATACCATAAACTTAATTAAAAAAATAAATGCCAGGTTATAGATGACAAGTACAAAGAATGCTGAATTAACTATATTATACGCTTGCTTTGGCTTCCTCAGAAATGGAATCTGGTGTTAAATCTGAGACAAACATTAACCATTCAAGTCCTCTGGCACGTTTCCGTTTACCTTGCAGTGCAGGGGCTGACTGTGTCTGAGTTTTGGAAAGAGCAGACAGAATGCTTTCAGGGGTGATCTCCACCTTTGAGAGGATATTTGCCAGAGGGTTGTGGGGTGTGGTTGTGGCAGGCGCAGGTGTTTTCAGGCTGCTGGTGAGGTTGCTGGGACTGGTAGGAGTTCCTGGAGAGGGTCTTGATGCAGGACTGACCCCTGGTGGCAGAAAGATGAACTCAGAGCAATGCAGTTTCTGTTCACTTTTGCTGCACTGGTACTAAACTCCAGGCCTCATACATGCTAGCCATGGCCCTACCACTAGGCTACAACGCCAGCTCTCCACTCACTTTCTTCTGTGACTGATCCACAAGTGAACTCTATTATAGCATGAACAAACAAAAAGTCTGAAAATTAGATTAAAATCTGCCTCGAGTTATTTTCATATATATTCATTACTTTTGAGAGCTTCTGTAAAAAGAGAACAAGCCACCTACTTCTTTTTTCTCTGCCAAATGGCACCTACACTTCAGAACCCAGCAGTGCTCAGGACACACAGCAACTGCACGACTCTGCTATGACACACTGCCGAGGGGCTGCTAAGGGGTCTGTGTGGAGCAGCCTCAGAGTGGAATTACAGAAGCAGCCTTATTTATACTTCTCCACGGTTTTTTAAAGAGCACTGGGTTGATTTTTGACTAAGTAAAAAACTATATATAACAATGAGAAAACATTTTTTCAAAAATGGTAAAAACTATGAAGATGTGATAAGCAAATGAAAAAAATTCAACATCTTTCATCAATTTAAGAATACATATCAAAACAACCTTTTTTATTTTGCTGCAGTGCTGTACTGCATACTGGGTTACAGTCCCAGCTCCTGTTATACATACATATGTATATATGTATGTATGTATGTGTGTGTGTGTGTGTGTGTGTGTAATTTTTTTTTTTTTTGTACCAGGAATCAAACTCATGACCTCAGGCTTGCGAGGCAAGCACCTATGCCACGGAGCTATATCCTGGCCCTCCTGTTTATATTTTGAAATAAGGTCCTTCTATGTCACTAAGTTGTCCAGGCAGAGCTCTAACTTATCACCCTCCTGCCTCAGCTGCCCAGAGTTCTGGGATCACAGATGTACAACACAGAGCCTGGCTATCAACATTTTAAAGTTGTATGTGATGTAGATTAAGCAAAGTAAAGAGTGGACAGGGTAAAAAACAATGGGAACTTTCATACAGAAGTACACAAAATAGTACCTTCTTGGATATTAACTTAGTTATGACATATGAGAAGATGTTAGGGCCGGAGATATAGCCCAGTGACACAAGCACCTGCCTAGCAAGCAGAAGGTCCCAACTTGAATTCCTGTTACCGCCTACCCCCAAAAGAATTAATATTTAGGACAGGCGTGGTGGCACATGCCCATAATCCCAGCACTTGGAAGGCTGAGGCAGGAGGATTGCTACAAGTTCGAGGCCAGCCTGGGCTATAAAGTTCATTCAAAGTCAGCCTGAACTGCATAGTGAAACCCAGTCTCAAATATGAAAAGAAAGATATTAAAAACCTACATGCTGATTGAGTCTTTATATATTATTTTAGAAATAATATATATATATATATATATCCCCCTCTTTGTACCAGAAATTGAACTCAGGACCTTGAGCTTGCCAGGCAGGCACTGTGCTGCTGAACTATATCCCCAGCCCTAGAAATATACATTTTAAATTATTTATGATGAAATGAAGTAACTCGAATTTTCCTCAGAATAATCCAGGGGGAGCAAGAAACACATGAAATGAGATTTGCCACAGCTACCCTGCTACAGCTGAGTGGTAAGTACATGGATACTCTATCTACTTCTCACTGTGCAGCTCAGGCTGGCCTTGAACTCACTGTGTAGCCCAGGCTGGTCCTGAATTCATGGCTAGCCTCCTACCTCAGGCTCCTGAGTCCTGGGGTTATAGGCTTGCACCACCATGTCCCGTGTCATTTAGCCATTTTGTTAAAATCAGAATTTTCTATTAAACAAACGAACAAACAAACAAACTAGGGGCTGGGCTATAGCTTAGGGTGCAGCACCTGCCTGGCAAGCTGAAAGCCCTAAATTCGATTCCTGGTACCAAAAAAGAAAAAAGTTTAAAAATCTAGGTAGGGCTGAGGGTGTAGCTCAGTAGTAGAGCACGTGCTTAGCATGTATGTGGCCCTACCACCACCACCACCAAACCAAACCAACAAAAACCCAAAACAGAAAACAAAAGAACTCCCTATATATTTATCATTTTACATAGCTGGTTATAAAACTGTGTTATAGAATGTTTCAGTTATTAAAGGAAAAATTATGAATCCTCCAAACTGTCACATACACCTATCCTTGGTAAGGGTAAACACCAGTGGTACCCTTGGGGACAGCAGGATTATAGACACTTTATTTTCTTTGCTGTTTTCTAATTATTCTGTAACGATCATGTACTGGTTTTATTTTTGTTCTGTCATATCTGTGTGTGTGTATGTGTACTCAACCCAGAATCTTTCTATTAAGCTATATCCCCAGTCTTTTTCTCTCTTTTTTTTCCAGACAAGATCTTGCTATGTAGTTTAGGCAGCCCTCCTGCCTCAGCCGCTCAAGTGCTGAATTACAGGCACGTGCCACCACATCCAGCTCCTTCTGACATAGGATCTCACTAAGTCACTAAGTTGTTCAGCCTGGGTTCAAGCTTGAGATCTTCCTGCCTCAGCCTCCCAGAGTACTGGGGTTACAAGCTACGTACCACCATTTCAGCCACTTACATTTCTTAGTAAGATTTTTAAAAACCTGAATACAAAATAAGACTGATGGTTCAATTTAAAAAAGATGAAAATCAGCTTTTTATCCTCCTCACTGGACTTACCAGTATTTTTCATGACTGAAGTCAGGCTACTAAGGATGGAACTGATCTTTGCTAGATCTACATTAGCCAGGTTTGGCAAAGCCAAAGTTGTAGAAGGGGACAGAAGAGACGTAGTCACAGGCTTTGGAAGAGGCGGGGTTGCTGTCACGGTCACAGGCACTGGAGCACATGAAGAGGCCTTCGAGATGCTTTCTGCTGGCTTGGCAGGCGCAGAAGTAGAGACCGCTGTCTTCTCCACCGGCTTATCCTTCCTGTCCTCCACTATTCCAATGAAGAAAAGAGATGGTATCACACCCTCCTGCCTTCCAGACTTTGCTTCCAATACAAAACAGTGTGCCCTAGTATTTCTTGATTTGTGGGTAAGAAGCACTATATTCACGAGAAGCAACCACTCACTTTATGAGCTATTTGTTTAGTGGCACTGGGAATTAAACTAAGGGCCTTCACATTAAGCTACATCCCCAGGCTTCTTACTTTGAGATAGTCTTGCTAAATTATTAAGTTGCCCAGGCTGGGCTCAAACTTGCAATCCTCTTGCCTCAGCCTCCCACAATGTGGGGACTACAGGTATTCCCTTTACCTCCTCCTGCCTAGCTAAGTTTTATGTTTTGTTTTGGTTTTGAACTCACAGTCTTCATAATTTATGATCTATAAAAAAAAAAAAGAACATAATTTACAATCTAGGCGTATTTTGAGACAGGGTCTCCCCTAAGACCCTAAACTGCCCAGGCTGGGCTTGCACTTGGGATCCCCCCACTTCAGACTCTCAGAACACTAGTACAGGCATGTGCCTCCCTGCCCAGTTACCTTTTTTGAGAAGGGGTCTCATTAAGTTGACACTTGCTCTGAATTCAAACTCGTCCTATCTCAGCCTGAGTAAGTGGCATCACAGGTATGCATCACTATGTGCGCCAACAATGCTGAGCTGCAGCAGTGATTCTTACTTTTCGTTACTTCCTTCCCTCCCTTTCTCTTTCTCTCTTCTTTGCAGTTCTGGGGACTGAAGCCAGGGATTGGTGTGTGCCAGGCAAGTGCACTGAGCTACATTCCCAACCTTAATGTTTCTTTTTTTCCTTTCCTTTCTTTTCCTTTTCCTTCCTTTCTTCCCCTCCTCCCTCCCTCCCTTCCTCCAATAAGGTCTCACTGTGTAATCTAGACTAGCCCTGAACTCACTCTGTAGCACAGGCTTGCCTTGAATTCATGATCCTCCCGACTCAGCCTCCTGACTGCTGGTATTACAAGTGTGCACAACCTTAGCTGGCTGAGCAGATTTTATTTTTGTTTTGTTTTGTTTTGAGATATGGTCTCATTATATAGTTCAGGATGACCTTGAGCCTACTATGCATAGGCTAACCTTGAACATGCTGCAGTTCTCCTGGCTCAGCCTCCCGAATGCAGGAATTATAGGCATGAGTCACTATACCTGGCTATGAGCAATGATTCTTAACCTTCGGGACTTACCAAATTCTGAACTCACTGTTCTAGGGACAATATGCTATTCTGATATTCTAAGTGTTAAGGACTGAACTATCTTTCTAGGATCTGCCTATGAGTGATCGATGGGTGGGAAAGCCAAACTGACAAGAATTAAGTTGTCTACAAATCACATAAGGACATACCAATGATTTTGGACGCATCGTCTTCCACATCTGAGAGCTCCATGTCTTCCACATCACGGTTGTCCGTCACAGGCTCGGGTGTGGCAGACTGCTCACTCCCCACTGTTGGTGACGGAGACTCCTCACCTCCCATTCCTTGAAACGGAGACTCAGAACCAGTCGGGGAGGGAGCATCCATGCTAGGGGAAGGGACTGGGGATTCTTCGGGATCAGGAAGGGTTGATTTTAACTGATCTAATTTCTTCTTTAAATTGTTTACACGGTTAGCAAAGGTTTTGTATGCCTAAAAAAAGATAAGAGTTTATTCATTTTGACTTTATAAACAGACTTCTTCACTCACATAATCCCTTGCACAAAGCAAAAAATGCCATCTCGTGTAACATGTGGAACAGTTTTTTCTGTGGCAAGAGAGACTGAACCCAGGGCCTTTGTATTATGCTACAACCCAAAAACCCTTTTAAATTTTTATTTTGAGATGTGTCAGTAAGTTGACAAATTACAAAAGGTGGGCTTGATCAAGCTCATGACCCTTGTGTAGCAGACTGCTAACACGTTGGGATTACAGACGGGCACCACCTTGTGGAGCCTAAGTATTTTTAGTCTCTACTGTGTGTACTCCTAAGTGAATACTGCCATCCGAAAGCGGCCTAAGTTATAAATCTAAGGTTATCTGTGATTCGTCCTTCCTCACTTCCACCTATCCACTCAACCAAGCATTACTGATTTTGTGGTACTAGGTACTGAAGCCCAGGTTATCACATAGAGTTCTAGACCTTTTTAAATTTTTGAGCCAGTCTAGGTTGTTAACCTGCCTAGCCTAGGCTCAAACATGTGATCCTCCTGCCTCAGTGTCCCAGAATGCTGGGATTACAACTGTGTATTACCACATCTGGATCCAATAGTATTTACTGAGAACCTCAATGTGCAGGTAATTATCCTAGAATTGAAGATATGGCAATGAGTAAGAAAATAGACCCAAAAGTCAAATTTGAAAAAAAAACTACCCTGGAAATGATAGTGTACTCTTAGAATCCTAGCACTCTGGGAAGCTAAAGAAAAAGAATTACAAATTCAAGTCCAGCTTGGGTAACTTAGTGAGATCCTGTCTCTCTTTTTGTTTTGTTTTGTTTTTGTTCTTTGACACAGGGTCTCATTATGTAGCCCAGGCTGGCCTTGAACTCTTGGTGATCCTCCTGCTTCAGCCTCCTTAAGTGCTGGGATTATAGACACACACCATACCTAGCACAATGTTCTTCATTCAATAAAAAATTAGGCACAATGACAAGTGCCTAATGAAGAAAAAAGACACTCACTAGAAATATACCCATAAGAAGTAAAGCCAATATCAGAATTACATAAGAAATCAGTCAACAGTTTCCATAGTGTAGTGGTTATCACGTTCACCTAACTTAAGAAAACAAAATGGCTATGATTAATATTCATAAATATTATTAAAATCCCCGCCTTTTCCTTTGTTGAATAATCCAATGCAAAATCCATTAGAGCTGAGAACAAAGTTCATGAGTAGGAGGCATTGCAAACGGCGCGGGAGCCCAAGAAGGGTATGCAGAAGCCCACAGGAGAGGCCAGGGGACAGAAGAGCTGGGTGGCTGGCTATTTGTGGGAGAACAGGGTAACTCACTGAAGCTAAGCAGAGTGATGCTTTGTTTGCACTGTAAAATCAATTAGAAATCTGACAAGCGGAGGGCTGGGAATGTAGCTCAGCGGCACAACCCTTGCCCAACATGCAAAGCCCTGGGTTCAGTCCCAGGAACTGAAGAAAAAAAAAAGTGGAAAAGGGTAAAAATTAGAAATAAATGTTGTGGGCTGGGGATATAGCTCATTGGAATAAGCGCCTGCCTACCAAGCGCAGGGTCCTGAGTTCGATCCCCAGTACCACCAAAAAAAGAAAAAGAAAAAGAAATAAATGTTGTAACTCTCATGTGAGACACACACACACACTCTCATGCCCATACACTCACACAGGTTTTATGATTTACATCTACAGTGGCTCCCAGGCCTCATGTATCCAGAGCATGCTAGACTAGGGGCACCACAGCCATCGGTGCCGTTAGGTGGCAGGCGTGGTAGCAGAGGCAGGCATGGCTCCGCCTTTCCCACTGTTACTCCGATGCTCCACCTCTGGGCTACTGCAGTGTAGGCAACCGCCCTCCGCCATGCTCTTCTGCCAGGCTAGGGTCACAGGCATATGCTGCCATGCCTGACTCCTTTCTTTCTTAATACCATTCTTCTTTTAAAAAAGTTTTATTTTATTTTATTCATTTTTATCTTTTTGAGACAGGGTCTCTCCATGCAGTTCAGGCTGGCTTTGAGCTCATTTTGTAGCCTAGGCCTTAAACTCGCAATGATCCTCCTGCCTCAGCCTCCCGAGAGCTGGAAAAAAAATTTTATTTTACAGAACGTTTTATGCTGGGGTGTAGAAAGGAAAGCGTGATAGAAATTCAGGATCTGATATTCATTTACTTAGCTTTATGCAAGTTAAACCTAATATTTCTAGTGACACAGTATTTTTATACTCTTTTAAACTGGTTTAATCTGACAGTCTTTTTTTCTTCAGCAATTGAGAACTCAGCAGATCCACCTACGTGAAATAATCCTGAAGTGAACTGATGGAAAAAATTAAAAACCTAAAATCAGTGGCCAGGGATATAGCTCAGCAGCACAAGCACCTGCCTGGCAAGTGGAAGGTCCTGAGCTCGATTCCCATTACCCAAGAAAAAAAAAAGAAAGAAATTTAAGATCCTAGAATGGAAATGTGGTTTTTGAGACCGAGTCTTGCCATGTAATCAAGATATAAAACTGAGCCTCTATAAAGTGACTGGCAAGGGGCTGGGGGTATAGCTCAGTGGCATAAGCACTTGCCTGGCAAGCGCAAGGTCCTGAGTTCGATCCCCGGTACCGGAAAAAAAAAAAGAAAAAAAATAAAGTGACTGGCAAGCAGACAGGGTGAATGGATTACGCAGAGGGAGGGGTGGGCTCTTTGGGGGAGATCGCTAAGGGTCCAAAGCAACAGCAGCCTTGGAAGCAGATCCGAGTGGAGGCGTCACCCTGCCCGCGCCAGGGAGACTGTGGGTGCCGCCCCAGCACCAAGGGGTCTGCTCCAGCAGAACCTAGCAAGACTGCAGCCAGGCCTGCAGATCGCACTGACAGTGAAGCTCTAGATGACTGTAGAGTTTGTGGGGACTGAAAAGGAAGCTCTGAGTGCTCCTAAATAGAAAGTGTTTAGTTTTAGTTTCCACAACTGTTACTTCAAATGTACAGTGTAAGTTATAAGACGTGCATGTGTGTGTAAATATACATAAAAATTATACCAAAAAAATCACGGGAACGGGAGCAGGAGAGAACAAGTGAGAGACAGACAGACCACAGATGCAAAAACAGAGATGAAGTCTAGAGCCAGGCATGATAACACACGCCTGTAATCCCAGTACTTTGCAGGCTGAGGCAGGAGGATAACTGAGAGTTCAAAACCAGTCACAGGAAGACCCTACCCAAAAAGCACAAAACAATAACAACATAAAAGATGGATCCTGAAGTTATTTAATTAAAAAAAAAAAAAGGCAGGGAAGAAGTACCAAAGAACAGGACAAACCAGACAAGGTGGTGCATGCCTGTAATCCCAGCACTCGGAAGGCTAAGGCAGAAGGATTACAAATTTCAGTTTGGCCTGGGCAATTTAGCGAGATGGCATCTCAAAAAATAAAGGGAATGCAGCTTAGTGCAAAGGCCATGGCTTAAATTCACAGCACCACAACGAAACAAAACAAAATATAATACAACTTAGATATGATCACCAAATCTCAGAATGGTAGACTTAAGTATATCAACCAAGCATATGACCAAATGGTCGAATTAGAAGGTAAATGTTGCTGGGTGCTGTGGCGCACATTTATAATCCCAGCTACCCAGAAGGCTGGAGGAAAGTTAAATGCCAATTTAGGCAACTTAGTGAGAACCTGTCTTTAAAAAAAAGGATTTATGCTGTAGGTCAGTGTCAGAGTGATTCTATGTTAGGACACTAGGATGAAGAAGAAAAGAAAAGCCAGAGATTGTCAGACTGGACTAAAATAACAAAGCAAGATCTAATTTCATGCCGTTTAAAAGGACACTGGGGTGGTGCACACCTGTGACCTCAGCACTGGGGAGGCTGAGGCAGGAGGGCTGCTATGAGGCCAGCCTGAACCTTGTCTCAAAAAGACATATTTAAGTATCAAAATTTCTGAGATGTCACTTAAAGGGAAATTTATTGTATTAAATGTACTTTTTTTTTTTGAGACAGGGTCTCACTCTGCAGTTGAGGTTGGCCTTGAATTCATGGTGATCCTCCTGCCTCAGCCTCTCAAGTGCTGGGATTACAGGCATGTATATGGTTTCTCTTTCTCTCTTTCTTCTCTCTCTCTCTCTCTCTCTCTCTCTCTCTCTCTCTCTCTCTCTCTCTCTCTCTCTCCTTTCCTTTTTCCTTCCCTCCCTCCTTCCTTCCATCTTTCTGAGATAGGGTCTCGCTATGCACCTCAGGCTGGTATTGAACTCACTTTGTAGCACAGGCTGGCCTTGAATTTGCAGCTATCTTCCTGCCTTAGTCTCCCGAGTGCTGGGATTACAGACATGAGCCACCACATTCAGCTGTATATGTTTTATTATTCTTTTTTTTTTTTTTTTGTTTCGGTACTGGGGATCGAACTCAGGACCCTGCGCTTGCTAGGCAAGCGGTTATTCCACTGAGCTATATCCCCAGCCCTATATGTTTTATTAAAAGCCAAAAAATAAATGATCTAAGACATTTCTAGACATAAGGGCATAGAAAATTTATCTCTTACACTTTTTGAGAAATTACTCATTAGTGCTTCAGCAAAATAGGAGGAGACCAAGAAGAGACAGAATCTGGGAAACAAAGGATTCAACTCAGAGTAGCAGGGGCCGGGGATGCAGCGTAGTGGCTCAGCGCCTGCCTGGCAAGGGTGAGGTCCTGGGTTCAATTTCCGGTTCCCAAAAAAAAGAATAGCAGCAAAGCATAGTCATAAAACAAGATACAGGAGAGAGAATGGATGACTGAAATTTGGGCAGGGAGGTCTCTGGGGGAAAAAGGGACTAAGAGTATCTGACCTCACTCACTAAATTGGTCAGGCTGAGTTTAAATTTACACAATCTTCCTGCCTCAGCCTCCCACACTGCCGAGATTAATTTTCAACTTTCAGAGAAAGGGAATAAATAATTATGATTACAGAATGGCACAAAAATATTATCCTTCTTGATAACGTAAAAGTAAAATACAATTGACACAGTGGTGTGCACCTTTGATCTCAGCTACTCAAGGAAGTTGAGGCAAGAGGATCCCTTGAGCCAGGAATTCCAAACTAGTCTGGGTAACATAGTGAGACTCCATCTCAAAAGAAAGGAAACACAAACAAACAAACCAAGAGAGATGGGGAGGGGGAGGGAAGAGAAAAGAAATCAGGGGCTACAGGTGGAAGAAGTTCAATGGTAGAGTGCAATCCTCAAGAGTCCACACATACACAAAGTGCAGTTGGGAAACTGCAGGAAGAGATTAAAAACTAGTGGGAGGGGCCAGGGATATAGCTCAGTGGCACAGTACCTGCCTGGCAAGCATGAAGTCATGAATTCAATTAATTCCCAATACAGGGGGAAAAAAAAAAAAAAAAAAAAAACCTAGCGGGAAGACAGACATGTCAATGTCCAAATTCTACAAAACCAGTTGTCTAGAACTAATGGTCCAATACCTCGCAAATACCATACTTCAGTTTAGAAGGGTACACAGAGATTTATTCTGGAAGAGGGGACAAGGCAGGAAAGTAATAAGAAGTCTTATTATGACTTCTTATTTGTCATAATAAAAAGTTAATAGGTATTTTTAAAATACTGTATGATAATTTAAAAACAACATGGGCAAATTATTTTTTTAAAAAGCTACATGAGTATAAAGAGATTGTATCTAGGAAACAGAGCTAGTGGGACTTATGGGCTGATTTTTTTGTTTGTTTTTCAGACAGGTCTCGCTATACAATCCAGGCTGTCCTCTAACTCACAGCGTTCATCCTGCCTCAGGCCCCTAAGTGCTGGGATTGCAGGTGCCCAGCAAGAAGGGTTTTAATTTAGTCATTGTACATGAAACTTAGTAATGGTGTTTCCATCCAGTTTTCTGCTTTAGTAAAAGTATATACTTTGCCCAATTTTACATCTTCCAACAATATCTTCAAAATACCAAGGGCTTAGCTTAGTGGTTAGAGCATGAAGAAACTTTAGCAACAGCAGGATTCAGGTCTTAATTTAGTCTCTACCACTTCTTACTATCTGTATTAACTTGTACAAGATCACTAACTCTCTTCAGAAGTATTAAAAAAAAGAACAAAAACTTTGTAGTTCAGGCTGGCCTTGAACTTGTAGCAACAGCTGTACACCACCACGTCTGTTAAGTATTTTCTTTATCTGTGAGACATACATACTGCTATTTATTTTTCCAGAGTTACAGAGTGTCGGTTTGGGTTGTTTGTTTTTGAGGCAGGCTCTCACTATATAATGCAGGCTGGTCTTGACACTACGTGTAAAGTCAGACAAATGGTGAACATTTACTATGAGACAGCTGTAATTATTACTTACATTAGCTACCACTTTTACTTCTTTGTACTGTGCCTCATAGAAAATTCCAGCATTCTCCAGTGCTTCTGTTAGTGAGGGTCCATTTTTCACCTGTTTATCTAATCCGTTCACAAATTCTTCCAGCTTAGAGCTTGCCTCTTCAAATTCTTTGGAAAACTTCTTTCCCCCTGTTTTGTCTAAAACAAGAGAGAAAGTATTTACTTCAAGATAAAAAAGAACAAGTAAAATTTTTACTTTTGAGGAAAATCCCTTTTTGTGATCTTGTTCTTGCTGCCTTAGTAATACTTTTAGCTTTAGATTTTTACCTTAAAGCTTCCCCAAATCACAAAATAACAAAACAGTTCCAGGAAATTCTTCATAACAGATTCTTGTGAATCTGCTACAGAGAAGCAGCAGTGAATGCACTTACAATTACGACAAAAGAAAGTTCAAGCTGGGTGTGATGATGCATGTCCACATTTCCAGCACGCTGGGAGGCTGAGACAGGAGGATTACAAGTTTGACTCCAGTCTTAGCAATTTAATAACTGTCTCAAAATTTAGAAAGTGAAAAAGGGTAGGGATGTAGCTTTGTGAAGGACCTGAGTTCAATTCTCAGTAACAAACCAAGTTTGTTAGGACTAGCCTAGCATTCATGGGCCCCTGGTTTCAATCTTCAGTACCGTGGGCAGGTGTGGGTGTGTTTGATCAGCCATTTCTTTTCTTTATAAAGTTGAGGCTACACTGCTGCTTAGAAATAACAGGATTAGGCTCTGTTCTGTCCACTTATACTGTATTTTCTGCTTTACAGAAGGCAACAACATGTATCTTTTAGATGAGAAAAGATTCAGAGAAGTAAAATGATCTCTGTGTATATCATACTAACTGCTATTTCCTACCTGAAACAGTTTATATATATATATATTTCCTGAGACAGGGTCTTGCTATGTAGCTCAGGCTGGCCTCAAACTCAGTGATCCTCCCACTCAGCCTCTGAAGCAGATTACAGGTATGTACCAACATGCCCAGCTAGGTAGATACTATATGTAAAGTTAGACACATAGTGAACATTCCCTAAGAGACAGCTGTAATTATTACTTAATTTTTTTTATTTTTTTATTGATTTTGGGGTTTTCGTTGTTGCTGCTTGTTTTTTGAGACAGGCTTTCATCCTGCACCCAGGGTGGCCTAGCTGACGGAGACCTCGCTGGGAGTGCTGGACGAAACACCTTTAGTAACTGAATACGTATTTCTTTCCCAGTGTCTACTACAATATGACTTTGGCCATGGTAGTAAATTCTGGCTGTAAATTTCTTGTGTGTAAACACAGAAGGATCGCTGAGAGTTCCAGGCCATCCTGGGCTATAAAGCAACGCTCTGTCTCAAAAAAAGGAAAAAACAAGGCCACCTGTAATCCCAGCATTTGGGAGGCTGAGGCAAGAGGACCACTGAGAGTTCGAGACCAGCCTGGGCTACAAACTGAGCTCAAGGCCAGCCTGAATTGCATAGTGAGACCCTGTCTTAAAGACAAAAAAAAAAGAAAAAAGGAAAGAAACAAAACTAAAAACCCCCCCAAATCCAAAAAACACCACTCCCCAAAAAGGGCTAAGATTTTAGTATGTTTCTGGGTCGTTGTAAGGATTAAATAAGATAACATCTGTTCAATTTAAAGTACGGTTTAGGAAAAAAATTGATGCCAAAATGAACCAAGTGCCTATTATGTGCTAAGAACTGCTCTAAGTTCTGGGATACACCAATGAATAAATCAGAGTAATTCCTGACTTCATGAGCCATACATTCTAATAAATTATTAGTATGATTATATACAATTTACAGTAGAAGGAAAAGAAAATATTTAGACTTTTATAGCACATTATAACAGTGACTTTATCAAAGAGCATACCTAAACCAACTGACCACAGACATGAAATACAACTGCTTACGTATGACCCAATATACCAAGACAAGAAAGTGAGGACAAAGATACGAATGTACTTGTGGAATGCATAGGAATGAAATCACTATCTAGGGAACCAGAAGTACCTTCTAGACTCTAAAGTTCTCTTTATGGAGTGAACTAATCTAATTACCTGGCAATGATGGATCTAAGGAAAAACCTGGCTTTCTTCAAAGGATTTTAAGCATTACCTTTTAAGCATTTCAGAGTTTCTGTGCTACACACGTCCACCCTCATGGTTGACAGCTGCTTCTCCTTCAGTTCTATCTGGTCTTCCGAGCGCTTGTAGAGCAGTAGCTCCTCAATGAGGGCCTGAGACTGAACACAGATCAGAGCTGAGTTTCACTTACGAGGCTGCTTTTCTCCTACCTCTCCCTACTAATCAAAAGAAGACTAAAGCCTAATTAAACCCAGAGAGGGAAACACCCCTCACTCTCAATGAGGAGTATCAATAGTCAATTCTATTGTTAAAACCGTTTTTTTAGTTATATACTTTCTTAATTATTCAAAGTTATTTTATGAACACAGGGTGTTAAGACAGAAACAAAGGCCCACTTGTATACTCTTTGAATTTTAATTAGATAAACATATGTCACTTTATCTAATTAAAGTACATTATTCTATGTCTATCTAATTAAGTTATGTTTACCCTAAGAAACTTCTAATTTAGCAGAACTTCAAAGAAAGATGAGTCTTCTTATTGGCTAAGTTTAACACAGAACTCAGCTAGTAACAGAGGTTCTGGATGTTATTTCTCTCATTATGGAAACAGATAAAAGTAACCTAACCCAATCTGGATTCCTTTGGAGCAGTTCAAGTATGCTTAGAACACAACTGATATATAATTGAGTAAAAACTAAATCTTATTGAACTCCATAGAGAACTGTATCTTAAAAAGGGCAGATAATGCTTTGTTATATTTAACATATTCTGTCACTTACTCGAAATTCAGCAACTATTTTAGACTTGAGAGCAGCTTTTGGATTCGTAGATGCTGCTGGAATTAAACAAGAGTTCATTAAGAATACATACACAGAGTCGACCAAACTCAGGAAAAACTTCAGCTGTATAGTTAAGGGTATACTCTTTGAACATATGACATGCACATTTAAATCATAATATAGTTCCTAGAATAAAGAATGTACAATGAAATTTAAACACTCCTAAGTATGGTCAATATAAAAATATACTATTTAGAGAGGCCTAACCCACTTACCTCCAACAGACCCTTGAAGTCATAAAGTCCTACAAATACTGGTTTGGAGAACTGAGATACATGAAGGACCTTCTTTTTCTAGTTTGACTGAAATTGAGAGTCTCAAAACCTCAAAGTAAGACTGTTCAGGAACAGGGTATCCAACTAACCCTAACACTGGCTGAAGAAAATTATTTACAAATATCAACTCTCTTCCCATGTATTTATTAGCCTTGCATTTCTTTTATGCTGGCTCAATTCACAGCAAAAACAGGCAAGAAGAGTTCTAAATAAATTACCACTGTGGTTGACCTTTGGCTGAAATGATGACTGTTGTTCCTAAGCATGCAACTTATGACCAAAAGGCTGTCAGCAGACTCCCTTAACCATGATGAGTGGCACATGCTTGATGGAGCAAAACCATCCCAAGTGTCTTGGTTTACCTCCCAATTCTCACTTTTACTTTGCTCCCTCCACACTTCAAGCTCCAATATTTTCAGCTTGCCCATAGCAACCTATCACATGCAGTATTCCACTCCCTTGGTCTCATGCTGGTAAATCTGATAAACACCACAGGAGCTCCAGTTAAGAGAATGAGCTTCTTGCCAAGGTTTTAAGGCCCATGTCTAATTTGGTAGAGTGGATCCCCAAATCTGAAGGATTTCATGGCTCTCACAGAAATGCTTCTTAATTCCTAGTCTCCTCTTCAGATGTGTTGTTTAATGCCAGCTGCCTCTAACTTCATGTATCTTTGAACCTGAGAATCAGCCTGGACACTATCAAGGGTTTGTTTTGTTTTGTTTTGTTTTGGTCTTCGTTCAGTCCCCAGCTACTCTTGAATCTTCACTCAATTTAACCCTTTTCCTACTTTCCTTTTTTTAATAGTGGTTTTTAAAGAAACAACTTCATGGTGGTTTGTGTAGTGTAAGTCACTGAGAGCCTCCCAGGCCTGGAAAACACAGGCTTGCCCGTGGTTTATTGCCAGGTACGATGTCAAAGATCTAAATTTTCTTCTGCTCCAAAAAGAGGAGGTAATTTTATATTAGTTGAGATTTTGTTCCTTACTTTGTGATTTCTTCCACTGCTTATTCGGTTGTTTGTTCAGATTTTCTTTCAGCTGCTTCTGAGTTTTGAAAGTGGTACCTGGAAAACATTTCAGTTTTTGCAATCTGGCATTACGGGAAGCTGCTGTCTGTCCACTTCAGTGCCAAAGTTGTAGCATGAAAAAAAGGCAATCCGAGACTGTGTTGTTTCTTTTTTTTCTTTTCTTTCATGTATATATATAAAATCAGAAACACCTACCAGATCTAAGAAGCTGTCAAATAATTTCTATAATCAATGAAAATAACCAACCCTGAAAACAGGGAGAGAATACCAATTAAATTCAAATGAAGAATTTAACAGCTTCTTAAACGATGTTTTTTTTAAAAGCAAATTTCTAGTCAAATGATAGTCATTGTAGCAGATTATCACAAATTCTACTCAATGACTTAGTAATTATTGCATCAAATACACAGAACTAAATCATTTAAAAATAAAACAAGTATACTACTCACTGCAAATCTGAAGAGAGTCTAAAGACTACCAATATACTTAGCACAAAAGAGCTAAGTGAGAACTAACAAAATTATCCAAGAGTAAGAGGACATATTTATTAAATACAATCAATGAACAGTTTGAAACATAACAAATGCAGGAAAACAATCATTTAATATGCTTGACTTTTTTGGTCAATAAAAACAAATCTAACACCCTGCCTCCAAAACCAATTCCATTTCAATTTTTAATTCAAACATTTAATTTTTTAAAATATTTAATTTAAAACAAATACACACACACAAAATAAAACAAACACAGACAAATCTAAACTTTATTTTTTATTATTATACAAGATCATGTCTGCTTGCCTGTCTGTCTGTCTGTCTCTATATATACAGTTGTTTTTTTTTTAATAAAGACTGGCTTAAGTGTTTCTTTTAGGAGAGAAAGAAAACTTACTCAATGCTTCTCTCAATGCCATGATCATTTCTTCTGGGTATACATTTCTGTCTTCCCAGATTTTAAAGATTCGTTCTATAGACTTAGACACAGATGGGTCCCTAAAGGAAAAAAAAAAATGATTATAAAAACACTGACTCATATCCTAAATTAGAACTTTGAAAATAAAGTTACTGATGAAATTACTATTTCCTTAATTTCTTCTGATTTAAAATAAAATTTTTTGATTGAAAAAATTGAAACCAAGGCCTTCACAGTGAGGTGTATCCCAATCCTTTTCTTATTTTCTGAGACAGAGTCTCCCTAAGTTGCTGAGTTGCCCAGGGTAAGCCTGAACTTATGATCCCCTGCCTCATCCTTCTAGAGTAACAGGATTACAGATATGCACCACATATCCAGATTTGGTGTTTATTTTTGAATATGTTTTGCTCAAAAAATCAAAAGCATGTTTTTCTGAAATGTCCACGGCTAAAAACATCTTAAATACTTATTCAGCAGTTTTATCAATGAAAAATATGAGGCATATTGAGCTTTGTAACATAAAAGAAGTACAGAGGGCTAGTCAATGTACAGACACAACTAACATTCCTTAAGATAGGGTGAATTTCACGAGGTAAAATTTAATAAAGAAGAACTTGGCCTGAAAACACCAAAACCTCAAGTAATCACAGAATAAGAGTAAGCATAGAATAAGACTTAGCAATGTTGTTTTTTCTCCTTTTTTTTTGTACCAGAAATCAAACTCATGACCTTGTTTGCTTGCCAGGCAGGTGCTGTGCCACTGAGCCATATCCCCTTTTTAAAAAAGGTTGGGTCAAAAATAATCACCAATCAATCCTATACCGTAACATGTCTTCTCACATATATTGCAACATTATAAAAATAATGCCAGAATGAGGGAGTTGAGAGTATTATTTTATTCTGTTTGGTTCACATTGCGTTTCTGAGTTTGGTTAGTCTAGCTTATTTTTTGTTTGTTTTCATTGTTTTTTTGTTCTGTTTTGTTTTGTCTTTTTGAGACAAGGTCTCACTATGCAGTTCAGGCTGGCCTTTACCTCACTTTGTAGCCCAGGCTGATCTTGAAGTTGCAAGGATCCTCCTGCCTCAGCCTCCTGCATGCTGGGATTATAGGTGTGTGCCACCACGCCCAGCTGGGTTGTTTGTTTTGAGACAGGGTTTCACCATATAGTTGAGGCTGGCCTTAAACTCAGTGATCCTCCTGACTCGGGACTCCTAAGTGCTGGGATTATAGGCATGCACCACAATACCTGGCAGTAGCTAGCTCATTTTTAAAGCAAAATTGTTGCTCTAGTGGCTTTCCTCACCATAGCCCACCCTGCTCCCTCCTGGATACACTTCTATCTTGGCCCAAGCTCACTCTGCAGAGCCAAAGTTTTACTCTTTCAAATAAACTTTGGGGGAAAAAAAAGCAAAATAATTATAGAGTGGTGCACGCCAGGGGAGGGAGGGAGGGAAGGCAGGTGGAGGTTAGGGAAGGAAGTACTACTATATTAAAGTAAAAGTGGTTTAGAAATGATTACTAGGAAATAAAGTTCTAATTAGTCTTAAGTGAAACTGTAAAAAAATTACAGTAGAGTCATAAGAAGAATCATACTGCTATGAGCCCAAGAAGTAAAGTAACCAACAACAGATCAAAGCGGGGAGTGGTGGCACGTCTGCAGCCCCAGCACTCAGGAGGCAGGAGGACTGCTTCAAGTTTGAGGCCAGCCTGCACTACATAATGAAACCCTGTCTCAAATACCCTCCCCGAAAAGATCAAAATTACAGGGAAATTCTAAAAGATCTACCGAATAATAGAAGACAACATTCTGATACTCTCACAGATCTGTCAAAAGACAAAATGGCAGGGGCATGGTGGTTCCACCTGTAATTTCAGCATTCTGAAGTAGGAAGATGGCAAGGCCAGCTTGGGCTCCACAGTGAGTTCAAGACCAGTCTGGACTACATTGCAAGAACGTATCGAAAAAAAAGGCCAAAATGAGAACTTAATTCTCCTTAAGTAAATCCACTGAACACAAGAAGCTGAAGTATACTGTACAAGAGTAAAAAACAAAACTAACCTAGGTATGTATGTATGTACATATTATATATTTATCACAGTACTGGAGACTAAACCCAAGGCCTTTGCATTGAGCTACATTTCAAGCAGTTTTTTAGAGATAGGATCTCCCTGTGCCATTCAGGCTGACCTTGACCCCACTATGGAGCTCAGGCTGGCCTCAAACTCACAGCAACCTTCCTGCCTCAGCCTCCGAAGTGCCACCACGCCCATCTTATTTTTCATTTTAAGACAAGTTCTTGATAAGTCACTAAATTGCCCAAGCTGGGCTCAAACATTATCTTGCTATCTCAGGCCCCCCCGCCCCATGCTGGGATTACAGGCATGAGTCACCATACCCCACTGTGCCAATGTTATGGCATGTTTCAAACATGAGAATTGATGAATCTGTAACATCACGTGCTCACAAAGGCACATTTTGGGCCAGACAACAGCACATGCAGGAAACAAAATTGATTAAACCCCTGGAAATCTAATGACCACACAGAGGCAGTCCCTTAATGTGTATCAATGTACATGCAATGTCTCCAAGCTTGTGTATTGATTTACACTTACACACCAACACACTGGGCACTGGGCACTGGGCACTGGGCCTGGGACCTTTACCACTGAGCTGTGCCCTGAGCCCTTTTACTTTACACCGGGACAAGGTCTTACTAAACTGTCCAAACTACCCTTAGGCTTGTGACTCTCCTTCCTCAGCTCTCAAGTATCTGGAGTTACAGTGGTGCCTTCTTTAATGAAGCTAATTCTTTCTATAATCCTGGTCTCAGAATTCAATCCACGATTCTGACAATTTGGTTGCAACCAAATTAAGCTTATGAACCAAGGTACAGGCCATTTGCTACTGTGTCCAGTTTCCAAGCACAATTTTATTCATAAAGTTTTCATGTATTATGGCATGTTTCAAACATGTGAATTGATGAATCTGTAACATCACGTGCTCACAAAGGCACATTTTGGGCCAGACAACAGCACATGCAGGAAACAAAACTGATTAAACCCCTGGAAATCTAATGACCACACAGAGGCGGTCCCTTAATACTCTTATGGCTATTATTAGATATTTCATATATTTTCTTGCTAGCAAAACTCGTCATCCTTTTTATTGCTAATTTAAAAGTAAAACTGAGTCAGAAGCTCATTACTGGTAAATTATCTCAGTCACTGTTTTTCTGAAGGTATCTTTATGTGTTTGGTTCTACTGTCAGTCTAGTCATGGTGGGTTTTTTTGTACCAACAACTGAACTCAGTACCTTGCACTTGCCATGCAGGCACTTGAGCCACTGAGCTAAATCCCCAGCCCCCAACTGTGGTTTCTCTGGTTTGCTTTGTTTTGTTTTGTATGTATTTATTTATGTCATTTTTCTTTTCTTTTTCAAGACAGGGCTTCACTGCAGTTCAGGCTGGCCCTGAACTCACTTTGTAGTCCAGGCTGGTCTTACTTGCAGTGATCCTCCTGCCTCAGCTTCCCAAGTGCTGGAATTACTTATCATTTCTGGCAGCACCCCCACACACTTATTTACACAGTGTCTTGCTCAATTTGAACACAGGCAATGAGCATGAACAATGCTCCTGTTTCCATTTTCCAAAGCACTTGGTAGGTTGAGGCAAGAGCTGATTGACTCAAGTTCAAGGCTAACCTGGGCTGCATAATGACTTCAAGATCAACCTGCCTACATGGCAAGACCCTGTTTCAAAATACTTAAAGGAAGAACGGAAGAAGTTAGTTGGTACATGTTATTTGAAACTCACAGTAACCAGCTTTGTAGACAAATTAAATTTTATTATTCCCTTTTATAAAATGAGAGAAGCTTATGCTAGGCATGATGGTCTATGCCTATAATGCCCGCATTCTGGGAGGCTGAGGGAGGAGGGTCACAAATTCAAGCCCATCCTAGGCAGTTTAGTAACTAAGCAAGACTTTGTCTTGACATAAAAATTTAAAAAAAAATAATAAAATAAAAAGAAACTGGAAACGTAGCTCATTATAAAAGCTCTAGAAGCCCACAGCAGTCTATAAAGTGCCAAAAGTAAAATGACAGTTCAGTAAAAGATCTGGGACATGAATCCACTTTTTTTCTTTGTGTGTGTGTGTGTGTGTGTGTGTGTGTGTCTGTGTTTTAGATATTCATGCCATGTTGCCTTTACAGAAGCCTGGTGTTCTAAACTAGGCTCTATCCCTTGTGGTGTTACACTGGGGATTAAGCCCAGGCATTCTACCACTGAATGACATTCCTAGCCCATTCATTTAATTTTGTTTTTCTTTTTCCCTTCTGAGACAGGGTCTTGCTGTGCAGTTTAGGCTGGCCTTGAGCTCACTTTGTAGCCCAGGCTGGGCTTGAACTTGCAATGGTCCTCCTGCCTCAGCCTCCCGAAATGCTGGGATTACAGGCGTGCACAACCACGCCTGGCCTTAACTTTTAAGTTTTGAGTTGAGGTCTTGCTAATTGCCCAAACAATTATGATTCTCCTGCCTAGTCTCCCAAGAAGCTTCCTGAAATCTATAGAAACATAATGAAAGCAACCGAAACTGAATATGTATTTTAGAGAAAAAGTTTCCCAAACAATGTGATGATAGTCCTTTGCTTCCATCTTGACTCTCTCTCAACATGGGCCATAAACCCACTCCACACCTACTTGTGTTTGGCAGTACTAGGGATTATGGAATACTTAATCATACATCTTAGTATCTTTTTATTCATTTATAATTAGTTTCTTTATAAGCAAGAACACATTGTTTTAGCTGGGCATGGTAGCACACACCTATAATCTCAGCACTTGAAAGGCAGAGACAGGGAAGGATTGCAGCAAGTTCAAGGTCGGCCTGGTCTATGTAGCAAGACCTTGCCTCAAAAAAAAAAAAGCCTAGAAAGTGCAAAGTCCTGAGTTCAGTTCATATTCTCTCTCTCTCTGTCTCTCTCTCTTTCTCTTTTTTTTTGGTACCCAGGATCAAACTCAGGACTTGTGCTTGCTAAGCAGGCACTTGTGCCACTGAGCTACATCCCCAGCTTCTGAGTTTGATCCTCAGTATAAAAAAATTTCACTAACATAGTATTTTATTCCTATTTCTGAGATAGGAGAGAAGGACCCAAGCCTCTCTGAAAAGGTACTTCTTATTTTTCTTCCATGGCTGCTCCAAATGCCTTGCAGTCAGCCCAGCTACATCATGTGCCCAATGGCCATTCTGGGAGATACGTACTTTGGTTACAACAGGCTTTGGACACAGAAGTATCCCACACAACTTAGCCCTGCAGCCCCTCTGGGTGGTTCTACCCGCCTGTAGCTGTCCTCAACTAGGTCTGAAAGGTGACGCACACCTGCAAACTGAGACAGGATGATTGCTGTGAGCTGGAACCCAGTCTGGACTACATAGAGAGTCCAAGGCCAACCTGGACTACACAGTGAGACCCAGTCTCAAAAAATAAACAAATGAACAAAATATGTCTGAGAGGAGCCCTTCTCCTACCAACAACCAAGTGGAAAGTCTGACACTGCATACACATGAGCCTCTTTTTCCTTTAGCAACTTCTCCATACCCTTAGTGGGTTCAGTCCCAACACTGGCTCCCTTATGCTGCAGCATAAATCCTAGTAAAGCCTCTTCTAGATAGAACAGCTTTGCCTATCATGATTTCTATCTCAAGTACAGCATGCTAAGCTGGAATACTAAGAGCTGGTAGCACTAAAAGCAGCCAGCAGCCTGCGCTGGTAACACTGAAAGTAACCAGCAGCAGAGAACAATGTAAAGTGATGGAAAATGGACAGCATTTCTAGTGATCAGAAGAGCTCCCAAGGCCTGCTCTTGCCGCTTGCTCTTAACAGCAAAGAGGGCAACACTGGGAGAGCTGACAACACAAGGCTGTTAATAGTGCCAGTGATTTCTGTACAAACTGAGGAAAATCCCTCAGCAGACTGGCAACATCTTAGAAAAATGACTCCTCTTAGACCAACCTCAAGAGGAAGCCAGACAAACTGATGGTGGCCAGCAGGCTCAAGAACTGGATTGAGTCTGTTTCCATTTTCATACGGCTAAGAATCCACACTCACTCATGACACATACTACTCCTGTTTTAAGGTAAATTTTGGTAACTGGTAGGGGAATTCTAGCTTTACTATTCTTTTCAAAAAGTCTTGGATATTTATGTTCCACATGCAATTACAGAACTGAACTCAGAACTTCGCACTTTCTAGGCTTTTTTTTCTTTTTCTTTTTTTTTTTTTTTTTTT